>JASDQU010198409.1:6929-19263 GCA_032191745.1 Picea mariana
ACAGGGCGCAGGGAAAAGAGCATACACAGATCTAAAAGAGTAGCAACCCAGAAATAAATAATATAAAACCAAAATAATACTCTGCAAAAAAATTTAAAATGCGTATTCATGCTTTATACCTCCGGATCTGACTGAAATGGTCGTATCTTGGGAAAATGGAAAAAATTTTGAGCGAGAAGAAAAGTGTTCCTAACTTAAACGAGTGATCTGGATGCAATGGAACATTCCTCTCAGCCCATAAATGTACGGAAATGACAGAAAATGGATATGAGGCAACCTGGCTTCACAATCTTGATCTACAACGGGAGCGGGTCTTCAAACAGGCTCTGATACCGTGTTCGACAACACAGGTATTATAACAGAGGAAGAACACCTTCAGTAACCACTCACACAACCAGATCAAAGATCAACACACCGATGTTTTGACATGGTAAAACCCCTACGGGGAAACATCCACGACCCCAGCCAACGCGGCCACTTGGAGCAGTTTATTAATGCAAAAGAAAAAGATTACAGAGAGATTTTACAAGAGATTTTCTCACAATCGATCATCGGCAAATGACCCTCCATGTTCTTTAAATAGAGATCATGGACCAATCGGGTGTTAAGCCATGGATAAATGATTGTTAAGATCGAGGAGAATATGAACCGTCGGATCACTCTATGTCGGGAACATATTGTGACCGTCGAATTTCCTAACTACAAAAGCATACTAATACATACAAAAGAAACACACTAAGAAACACACTTTTCCCTAACGACACATTAGACCAAGTAAATCTTTAAAAACTCCTAAGTGTCTAAATATCCTAACAAGGATAACCTTCCCAAGAAAGGATGTGCGTGAAAGACATTAAAAGAAGAGAAGAGTGGAGAATGGGAAGAGACATCTCTAGCTAAGAATGGGACCTGAGCAGAAGGTTGTGAGCTTGACATTGAAGAAGCATCTGATAAACCTCGCAGAAGCTATGAAAGAGAAAGGATCTTTGAGAATTGGCATAAATTTCCTAGTGATATCATGGCTTGGCACGAGGGTGTCCAAAGCACTAAGAATGAATGCCTCTGAGCCTATGGTTGGGTGGAAAGGCGAACACCCACAGTTAGTTAGTTGGTTGCAACCTGTAATATATAAGTATTCTCATATCATGTGTAATTGAACTGTAACTGTTAATTAAAGTTGGACATACTATGAATGTTGCAGGGATGTGCATGGTTGCTTGATGATTAGACTGTATTCCTTTATTTTTGCTAGATTGTGCATTTAAGCAAGTAAGGAACTATACGGTTGTATGTGTAAATGCTCGAGCCATGTAGCGGCTCAAGTTTAAGCAGCTGAACTGTGAGTTCGTCAACCCTGGGCATAGTTCCCCGTATTCATGTCGACACTCCCATTTGTTTTGAGTCTCCTGGGAAAAGGAGTTTGTTAAGCTCAGGATAAAGAGTGCAAAGCGCGTGCTAGTGCCTAAGTCCTTCAGAATTGATGAAGCTCAAGAAGGATAGCGAGATTTAATTCTTGAAGGGGAATATCCTTTCATTTGGAAGACAATCGGACGAGATCCGTTCGGGAGAACCTAAGGTCTGTCACGACCGTTGGATTTGGGGAAGGAAAGTAGGCATTAACTCCTCGACTCCTTCAGCCTTCGCGAGTTCGGCGAACTTTGGTATTCGTCGTAAGGGAGACGGATCCTCCGAAGTCTCGGAGCCGAAGTTAATCTGAGTCGTAGATCTGAGGATGCCCTGGAACCATCCCAATCATCAAATCTATATTGTAGTCAGCTCGGCATTAACCGCTTCAGGAGGATAGGGGTGTTGTAACGTCAAAACCCCCGAAGGCTGAAGTCGTGAAGTAATGTGGACCATGGATATAAGGATCCTTTGGGACCCCTCTTGATCATTAGATCATGGGGACTCACGTATCACGTCGAGATCACATCGGGGCCCACGTGTCAAGTGACGTCATTGACAGGTGTGGCGACCTCAAGGCATGGTAAAGGGACGTCGGTGACCTGAGGCAGGTGCCACGTATTCTTACCGAAGTGCTTTGGGATGATAGATGTCTCTCTAGGAGTGGCCCAACAATGGGACCCAAGGGACCCTTGAGCAGAAGTTATGAGTCGTAGATATCTAGGGTTATGTGGACACCCTCGGACCATTAGATCTAGGTTGTGGTCAGCCTGACGCTAACCAACTCCAGGAGAAAAGAGGAGTTTGCATTTTAAAACCCCCGAAGGATGAATTCACGAAGTAATGAGGACTGTCGATCATGGGATCCCTCTCAACCATCGATATACATGGGACATGTGGCGCTAGATCCTTTAGTCCGGAGACTAGGCACTCCGGGGAATTTGAGGTGTGGTGTATCGATAAGCTTTGAAGCCCGAAGTGATGAGAGTCATCGATTCGAGAGTGCTTTGGCACTTTTCCTAACTGTCAGATCTAGGTCATGGTCAACCCGGCGTTGACCAACCCCGGGAGAAAGGAGAAGTTTACACCATGAAACCACTGAACGTCGAAGTTACGAAGTAGCGGAGGTTGTTGATCCAAGGGTTACGTGGAATTACCATGGTTGCGAGATCAAAGGGCATGAAAGATGATTAGTCTGGAGTGTTGTGGCGTAGTGGATTCGTGCATATCACATACCCTATAGACCCATTGGAACGTGACATGTGTCACCCTCTGATAAGGGGACATGTCACCCCTGGCCCCTTCTACGTGGCAGCCCCTGGTACATGCCCGCCTATCCAGAGTGGTTGGTTAAGTGATCAGAATTCTGGGAGTCCGGAACTTCGGGACTCTAGAGGATTTGGGGTGTAGTATTGTAGAGAGACCAAAGGCCTGAAGGTCGGAGCCACGTGGCAAGATTACGGGACTTCAAGAGTTCGGGACTGCAAGAGGTCTCATGCACAAACAACAAGGAAGTGTTCAGCGCTGAAGTGTCGAATTCGTCGTTGGTTTGTGTGTTAGACAAAGATTGAGTCCAATTGTGGGAATTGGACGGTGGATGGACTTTCACCATGGATGAAAGAACCTGAAGACAACATGTGTGAGGTGGATCCACATGGGCGCCACCTGGTCTCTGACCAATAAACACCGGAAGAAATTGGGAAGGTCATATATGCCATTCCGTAGCTCGGATTTGAGCGTGGAGGTAGTGGTTGGAAAGCTCGTGACAGGCAGAAGCCGATGGAGATCCCAGATTTAGGATTTGAGATAGTTAAGGAAAAATGAAATTATGATGCCCCACCTCTTAAAAGAGTATTTAGGGGTCGGGTCTGTTACAAGTAGGGACAAGGAGGCAGTCAGAAAGGGGGGGAGAATGGGACAGGTGGAGAAGGGAAGCAAAGCCGAGAGGGGAAACGGAGAGAGGAGGAAGGGGAGGGGAAAAACAGAGGGGGAGAAACTGAGTTGTAAAAAAATAAGAAGTTCCAAATTGAAGAGGGGGAAAGGCCAAGGATAATGTTTCTTAAGGGATCCACACATGAGTTTCATTATGATTGGTGCAAAGTTGACTTTGTTCCAAATTCTTTGTTAATTTGGCTAAGCTATCAAAAACCTGGTTTTGGGAACGTAGAATATGGAAGAAATGAATATTGGAGAATTGGCATTTCAAAGAATTTATCTGAGACTGAAGACCATTAGGGATTTGAAGAGATGAATTTTTTAAGCCAAGAAGGTCCTTTATAATTAATTATGAGTCCCCAAGAATAGTGAATTCATGGAGGTTTCTCGAATTTGCAATTTGAAGTCCCATGTAGACTACAAGACTTTATGCACTATTATTGGTAGTCTTCCCAAGCCCCTAGGAGTAATCCAAGATCTTTTATCCATCGGAATCAAAGAAGACTCCCCCCAAAACTTCCACCCCTACTTCTTGTCTTCATGTTGACATCAATGCGAACACGATATTTCCATCAATCTCCCCCTTTGTCATTGATGGCAACACATCATAAAACAAAATGCTCTCTTAAAAATGAGTAATTGTCTTACCATTATTTTCTCTCCCTTTGACATCAATGTCAAGGCCTTTGATACCAGAATGAGGTCCATCATCAGTTGTTTTTTTCTCAGCTTTCTTTTGTTTTGAGTGACAATACTTGTCATTTTTTTTCTTGCTCCCCCTATCCTCATGGCTTTTTTTTATTATTTTAGGGAGATTAATCCCAACTTTTTCCATAGATGTTCAAATACTTCTTTAGGCAGGGGTTTAGTGGATATGTTTGTTATCTGCTCTTTTGAACCAACATACTCCAATCTAACATTTTTATCACTAACTTTCTCTCTCAAGAAATGATACTTGATGGGTATATGTTCGGTATGTGCATGCATGACTAGATTCTTTGAGATGTTGATGGCACTTGTATTGTCACAATATATAGGTATCGGCTAATTACATTCAATTTTAATATCCTCTAATGTTTGTATCTTCCATAAGATTTGAATGCAACATTCAGCTACTGCAATATACTCGGCCTCCGTTGTAGATAGTGAAATTGATGATTGTTTTCTACTTGACCATGAGACTAGACATTCTCCTAAGAAAAATGCATTTCCACTAGTGCTCTTTTTTTTATCCACGCTACCATCACAATCAGCATCTATAGGCAATTAGTTCAAAATCCTTTATTCCTTGGATACCATAAGCCAAAGTCTGATGTTTCCTTAGGATATCTAAATATTCTCTTGACAGCCATCACATGTGATTCTTAGGGAAATTATTGAAATATTGCCACCATTCCTACCGCCTGCATGATATCAGGCCTAGATGCAATCAAATATAGTAGGCTCCCAACCATATATTTGTAGAGAGTTGAATAATCTAATGGCTTCCATTCTTGCAACTGGAGCGAAGGTTTCTTCAAAGTCAATCCCTTCTACTTGTGCATATTCTTTGCACACTAATCTTGTTTTATTCCTTATAACATGACCATCTTCATTAAATTTATTTTTAAAAATCCACTTGGTCCCTACTACATTTTTGTTTTTTGGTCTTGTGACAAGTTCCCAGGTCTAATTTTTCTCTATTTGATCAAGCTCTTCATTCATGGCTTTGATTCATATGTTAGTTTTCTTCTTGTTTATACTCTAGCACTTTTGTTACCAAGGATTTGACTTTCAGGATGATTTAATTGTATTCTCCTAGATGGTGCTTGTGTATCTTGTCTTAGTGATTCTTCATCTTCCTTTTCTTCTTCACTTTGTGGTCCATCCTCTTGTATTTCTTTAATTTATTCATCATCATCATCTCTTATTCTTTCATCAAATTGTGGATTATCCTGAGATTTGATCCCTTTGGTTTTTAGATCATCCACTTTTACATTTTCACTTTCCACAATCTTGTGTAGCCTAGAATATAGCATTTGTAGGCCCTTTTGTTGGATGAGTAACCAAGAAATATGCCTTCATCTAATCTGGAATCAAATTTTCCTGGATTATCATCATCTCTCTTTATGTAGCATTTGCTCCCAAAATCTCTAAAGTGTTTAACTGACGTTGGTTTGCCAAACCACAACTCATATGGTGTTTTGTTGTGGTTAACTCTAAGTTGTGCTATGTTAAGTATGTGCATTGTTGTATACATTGCTTCTCTCCATTATCTATTTGGGAGTTTGGCTTCATTTAACATGGTTTTGGCTGCTTCTTGAAGAGTTCTATTTTTCCTTTCAGCAACTCCTTAGATTTCTACTAGACTTCTTGTTCTTATGGCCATATCCTTGAACATTTTTATGATAGTTCTTTCTATAAGCTTTACAGTCTAATGCTTTATGCCCAAACTTATGACAAGAAAAATAGTAGCCAAGAAAGAGTTGTTGATACCTTTTTGAGGGAGTTCTTCTTGGAGTAGTATTTATTATATACTCATTTTTTTTAAAGAGTTCAGATATTTGTTGATTAGAGTCAAGTGTTTATCTGGTTCTCTTCTCTTTTGAAGGAGCTTTAAAGGGCAGTTGCATAAGTCCTTGGATTTTTATCACTTTTTTGTATTCCGGATTTTGAGCCTTTATTAGTTTCCTTGTAACCATAACCTAGTTCATCCTTATTACTTGATGGTGTTTGACTGTTAAGGATGGCATCCAAGATTTTTGAACTAATTTCAAGCTTTGAAAGGTTAGTGCCTTTTTCAAGTTTCCTTCTTAGAAGAACTATTTCAGCCTCTAATTTTTCATAGTTTTGCTCATTGTCATTAAGTTGTTTACTTAAAACTTCTTCAATTATTTTAGCTTCTTGTAGTTGAGTTTTCAAATCAACAATGATTTATTCTATTTTCTTGATGTTTTTTTAAACTTCTTCTTCTCTTGATTTTTGTTCTTCCTTATAATCTAACAATAGTTCTTTTAATGATTTGTTCTTCCTTTTATATTTTATCAATTCTTTGAGAGCACTAATAAGTTCTTCTTCAAGGTCTACTTCTCCTTCAACTTCAGAGTTTCCTTCATCTCCATTATTATCTTCAGTAATATCAGTTTGAGTTTCTATGCCCATAAATAGAAGTTTTGTCTAGTCATCTTCACTCATGTCAGATGAGCTATTGTCTTCTTTGGAGTAAAAGTCTTTCCTTTTGTAGAATTTCTTCTTGTTCCCAGTTTTTCCTTTTTTATGGTTATAAGTTTCTTCACCGTCACTATCCTTCTACTTTGGATAGGGACATTTGGAGGCAAAATGCCCAACTTTTTCACAGTTGAAACATTTGAGAGGTAACTTCCCTTCGTATTTCCCAGATCCTTTCTTGAGTTTCATTATAAAGTTAGCCTCTTCCTCATCTGATATGTCTGAGTGACTTTCATTTGACACATGCTCATGGTTCTTTATTGCTTTTGAAGCTTTGAAAGTTGTTTCTCTTTTTTTATGGTCTTTCTTACCCTATTCTGATTTCATAGGTTATAAGAATCCCATGAAGTTCATCCATTGTAAGTTTGTCAAGGTTTTCTCATTGGTAATGATCTCAGCATCTTTTGGACAATAATTTTGTCATCTAAATCTTCTCAGGGTGCTCTAATTGAATTGACAATTTCATCTACTCTTAGAAGATACCCTGCAATGTTTTCTTCTTTCATCTTCAAATTTTCAAACAATCATTTGTATGTTTGAAGTTTTTCTTGTTTGACTTTGGCATCTCTTTCATAGAAGATTCGTAGTTTGTCCTAGATATTTTTTGTTGATTTATAATGCATGAATTTGACAAATACAGTATTTGTTAATCCACCCATAATTGCATTTACAACGCTTGAATTATCATTGCATAGTTTCTTTGCAGTTGTGTCTAAAGGAGCATTTTCTGGTACATCATAATTGTTTACCATGGATAGCCAGACGTCACATCACAGTTCCATTAGATAACTTCTCATTCTTATACTCCAGAATGCATAGTTATCTCCCTTGAATAGTGGAGCTTTGTTTGAGGACATCCCTTCATGTTGATCCATTGTGATTTCTTAGAATCTTCCTTCTGGTGATTAGATTGAGATGAAGGAATCCGCTCTGATACCAATTGTTGGAATATTGTTTAATATTGAGAGGGGGGGTGAATCAATATTTCTTCTTTTTCCAATATTTAACATCACTCAATCATTAATCTTATTAAACACAACAAATGATCAACAAAGAAGAACAGTACATAAAAGTTTAACATGAAACACCGTAAATGTTCTTTTTATATATTTATATAAAATTTATTTTTCATTTACAAGCTACAATTTGTAGGAGACACCAATCTCCTCTTTTGAGCACCAACTCAAGGAGACAACAATCTTCTGCATTGAGCACCAACTCAACGAGATAGAAATCCTCTATTTTGGGCACCAACTCAAGGAGACAACAATCTCATGTTTTTCAAGCACCAACTTGAGGAAGCTGGAACTCCTTGTTGTTTAGGCTCCAACCTGTAGAGGATTTTAATCCTCCATTACTCCACTCTCACTACATTTTTTAATATTCAAACTTCAATTTCTTCCTTTGGACTATTTTTTTGTTTAAATCTTCTTATAAAATCATCAAGTCACCCCTTCTTTTAACATATTTTCTTGTTTATATAGTCATCCAACGGGGTTATGACATTGAACCATTGTGTCTCTTTGTAAATAACAATGAACCAATGTACCTCTTCAATATAGGAATGTATATCTTCATTATAAGTATGTGCATTTTCAATATAAGATATTAATCATACTATTTTAATTAATACAATGTCAATGAACCATTGTGGCTTTTAGATCGTTTAGTCACATTTTAAATTGGATCAATAGATTTTGACTATTCTAATTTAATTCAGTTTTTACCTTACCATAAGTAAATACCACCATGGTTTGCAAATACCATGTGTTCTTTCACTTTTACCATTTTTCTTTAACTCCACTTTCACAGTGTATTTTAGATCTTTTAGTCATGTTTTCAATTGGGTCAATAGATTTTGACTATCAAAATTTAATTCACTTTTTACCTTACCATAAGTAAATACCACCATGGTTTGCAAATACCATGTGTTCTTTCACTTTTACCATTTTTCTTTAACTTCACTTTCACTTTTACCTTTTTCTTTAATCCAAGTTCACTTTTACCTTTTTTCTTTATTCCACTTTCATATTTACTCATCTTTTACATAAACTTCACTTCCACTTAACTTTTCAACTTTTGTTATTTATTAAAGTCATATTTATATTTAATTCACTTTCATTTCCACTTTTGCGTAAACTTTGTTTCCACTTAACTTTTCTACTTTTGTATTTATTAAAGTGGTACCAAGGTCACAGTTATATATAATCTCTTACTAACATTTGACATATATTTGATCACTTACTTACCTTTGATATTAATGACAATTTATTCAACAATCAACTGCGTGAGTGGATCAAACCATTGGTGGTCGCTAAAAATTGTTTGGGTTTGAAGGGTCGTCGAACTTTGAACTAGCAAGAATGATGACCAAAATGTGCTATGAATATCGACTACCATGTTGATCTGACAGACTCAAGGGTTCTCGGTGCTGCATCAACAGATTTCCCTTCAACTACACCCTGAAATGATAGTGCACGAGAAAGTATTCAAGAGGTCGACTCGCCAATATTCGTTATGTTCATCACAATCTTGTCTCAACATAATATACAATCACAAGGACAACTCGACTCGACCAGTGTAATAACTAAAATTGTTTCTTTCTTTCATTTTCATTCTTTCATTCCTTCAAAGCACTCGACTAGACAATCTCTTGTATTCCGGTAGTTCATTGTATTCTTGTAACTCAATATTTTTGTAGTTTTTACTACATTTTCATGTCATACTCCACTATGGTACTTATTGTCTTCATGTTAACATCAATGTCAACAAAATATTTCCATCATTTAAATATAAAATAATATATAAATTAGTTTATAAAAATTTTAATTAAAATGGATTTTAAATATAAGTATAAAAAAAAATTATATTTTTTATCTTTAAATTATTAAATAAAATACCCAACAATAATTTAATTTAAATATTAATTAGTTTATAAAACTCTGAATTAAATTAACTAAAATTAACACTATATATCAAATAACAATAACCATAAAAAAATGAAACGTAATTTAATTTTTCACTTTTCAAATCCTAAATGTGATATAATCGAAAAGATATATTCAATAAAGGTTGTTTTTCGATATGCGTTGTTAGTTTAGAAATATACCATGTATTGAAAAAAAAAATTATTAACACTCACATTTTACAAATTCAAATCTATAATTCTTTGACGGATTTCGACGAATCCATAATGTAGCACATTAAACTACTATGTACTTAAGTTAAATGTGATATTGTGGTGTAATAAATGAGTTGATTACATATAAATAAATAAGTTGAAAATCTAAAGCACATTTAATATTACTAATATATAAATTGTTTATAAAAATAATAGAAAATAGAAAATAAAAACAAAAATTTGATTATAAAAAACAATAACATATTTTATAATATATTTTAATAATAAAAAATATAGAATAAAATGTATTATTATTTAAATTTATAGAATATTTTGTAGGATTTTTGAGATAAAGATTTACTATAATTTATATACAGTTTGAGTGGGCCTAATGGTTAAGAACATGTGTTTCTTCTTAAAAGGTCACAAGTTCAAATCCAGAGAGGGGTAGGGTATGTATACCTCCGTAAACTTTACCAGTCAAATCATTGGGCGGAGGGGGGTCCCTTGTCCCACAAACAAGGGGATCTCATACACCAATTTGGTGTGGCTTTACCGTGACCTTAAAAATGGATTATTATATATACAGTTTGAGTGGGCCTAATGGTTAAGAACATGTGTTTCCTCTTTAGAGGTCACAAGTTCAAATCCAGAGGGGGGTAGGATATGTATACCTCCATAAACTTTAACAGTCAAATCATTGGGCGGAGGGGGGTCCCTTGTCCCACAAACAAGGGGGTCTCATACACCAATTTGGTGTGGCTTTACCGTGACCTTAAAAATGGATTATTATATATACAGTTTGAGTGGACCTAATGGTTAAGAACATGTGTTTCCTCTTTAGAGGTCACAAGTTCAAATCCAGAGGGGGGTAGGATATGTATACCTCCATAGACTTTACCAGTCAAATTACTGGGTGGAGGGGGGTCCCTTGTCCCACAAACAAGGGGGTCTCATACACCAATTTGGTGGGGCTTGGCCATGACCTTAAAAATAGATTATTATTATTATATTATTATTTTTGTTCTTTATTTTAAGGATGTCTCAATTTGCAATATATTTTTCATGGTGTTGTGGTGACGACAATGATGATGATTGACATCCATTGAAACCAAAATTGGTCTATCAAACCTTAATAAAGGTAAGAAATTACTTAGATTTCTTTATAATCTTATTTATGTGCTCAAAAAACATTGAGAGAATTGTCCAAGATCACCATAGTTTTGTTGACTTAAGAGGTTGGGTGGGTCAATATTGTGACAAATATTTTGAAATTGTGATCTAATTTGGGTATACACAAGGCACTCTAGGAGAAAGTGTTTTTCATATTCAACCCTCTTAGTGTCACAAAGATGACAGATTCACGGTGTTTTGGGAATTGGCTAACACATAGTTTTGTTATGTAGCTCATGGGAGTTGGTTTGTATTTTAGTAATGTTGGTTTTCTTCTTTGTATTAGTCAAGACTGAGATATACTTTCAATCTTCTAGATTGGGGTTGACCACCTCCTTATAGTATCTTAGCTTCCTTTTATCATCTAATTCTTTATTGCACCATAGATTCTCTTTAAATTTAGATGTAATAATATTTTCAATATTATTTATATTCCGTAGAATAACATCTTGTTGTATTCCCCAATGATTTAACCAATGGCTACAGTGAATAACCAACAAACAAGTTAAGAAGTAAGAAGACACTACAATCTTGATACCAGAAAAGCCACCCTTAAAGACTGACCAATCCTACAGGTCAAGGTTCGTGGAGAGGAAACAAGAAGAGAAGAAATTTGGGGCCAAATAACTGTATTAATTAATTATGACAACAAAATATTTGATGCTCTTCTACACTTTCAAAGAGGTGCAAATAACTGTATTGATTAACTCTCCCCATGAAGCTGACATATGCTACACACGAGCCCTCAAAGCATTAATGCTTCATTCTAGAGGTAGCTCCATGCTGTCATTGCTGCATAATCCTCTAATATCTATGTTAGTCTACTGCTGAGGTCCTCATATTGGTATAACATTTGCGGCTCACTCTCTCATTATCATCAATATCAAATCCATAGAGGAAAATAAAGCTCGCCATAACAAAGTGATTACCTTACCATAAATATAATAGGAGCCAATCTATCAACGTGAAAAGCACACATTGCACATCTCCCAGAACATTTAGGGCCTTCATTTCCTTTGCTGTTAAATTTGTGTATATTAGTACATCCAAAAGCAATGCATAACTACCGAGTATCAAGGATATCGGTGTCAAAGCAAGCCTCATAATACTCTTGGAATACATAACCAGGGGTGTCCATGTGAATTCCAGTGGGTACCCATCTTCATCTCAGAATTGTTTGCAAGGGACCCAGTTTTCATGGTTCCAACTAGCCACAGATAATGGCCCACTCCCTCTGAAAATATGTTTCTCTGTATGCATGGGACATGTTTCAAACCCTTCATCGGTTTTAACAGCAGGTTTCATTTCCCCTCCTTGGCAACAACCTTGCTGATCTTGGGACATCCTCAATAGTGCCCAATAAAGAAAACCCATAGCATGTCTCCACAACCATGAGAACCATCTTGATAAGCATGGCATCTCTATTATTGAGGAATTTGGGTTGTTCTCAAACTCTTCACTAGACAGTATGTCCACCCTAATGAGGACTCCTGT
>JASDQU010198410.1:8954-19435 GCA_032191745.1 Picea mariana
CTCATAGTCTCTACCAATTATGTTGGCTCCACTCTGCTCCTATGTCATTGGATTATGTCTCCTCATTACCCACATTGATATTTTGGCCTTGGGATTCTCTCTCATGACTATAGGCTCCCTGTGCATCCTCCATGTCTCTAATTTGCAATCTCGAGCTTGAACTGATATGATTATATCCCTAATTCTGCAAAATGTGCAAACAACCATTTTTGTTAGAATTATGCATATTATAAAAAAAAAAATCAATTAATGCTACATGTGTTTATTTTTCTCGATTCATGAACAATCATATCCACTTCTATAAATTCTAATATTTCAATATTATTCTCCTCTAAATCATATTTTCAATGAATATTCATTTGCCTTGATTTGATCTCTTAGATGAAAGTTATGACTTCCTAAATAATCCATTTTCACCCAATTTGTTCATTTTCTTCACTGGTGCAATTTGACTAGGAGGCCAACTTTTGTCAACCACAAAAGAAAATACATCAAGAACTAGGAAAATTTTTGTCTCAGGAACTAATGGCAATCATGATAGTGAACACACAACAAATTTTAGATTAGTAATATGTTTCCCTAGTAAGATTCTACAACAATTTGGAATTTGCAACTTGTCATTTTTACAATTTCTCTTGACTTAGAAATTTTCACAAAACTGAACATAACCCAAACTAGAATAAATCAGAGTCGTCAATCTCAAAATCGAAAGTAATCTCGATCATCGATCCACTAAAATTTTCCAAGCCCGTGGATGAATATCAATCGTTGATCGCCAAATCAAAATGCGATCTAGACCATCCATTCCTCAACATCTCCAAACCTTGTCAAACTCTGAATCTCCAAACAATCGACAATTTTCTTTGATGAACCGACTTGCAAGACTTCGTCGAATTTGTCGAACTCTAATCACTAGCGAATGGTGATCAATGTTTCCTTCCGATGAACTAATTCCGCTGAAATTGCCGAACTCCAAAACCTCCATTGGAAATCGACGATCAGAGTTTCTCTTGGCTGACGTTGCATCACACATGGATGTTGACATGGCATGACACGTGGATGTTGATGTGGCATGACACATGGATGTTGATGTAGCATGACACATGGATGTTGACCACATGTCATTTCCTAACTCGACCACGTCATCCTCCACTTTTCCCCTTCTTCAATGATTTACAAAAGGTTATTTCATAAAGTTTTTGTTGAACCTCAATCATTGGAGATTGGCGATTTCTTTTGCCTTGTAAAGGCTTCTTGATAAAATTTTCGCCAAACCATGATCATCGATGATTGGAATTTTTCCTTCATCAGTGATTTCTCAAAAGTTTTATTTTAAAAGGTTTTCACCGAAACCTGATCATCAGCGATTTACAAAAAAGTCTACACTTTGTAGCACTTCGCCAGATTCCAACACTTAAAATTTTCGACCAAATCCAGGATGAATCTGGGTCATCGATCTCCAAGACAAAAGGATATTGACCTTCGATTCATCATACTTCACCAAACTTCACCGATGAATCTCGATCGTTGATCGCCAACTCCAAATCAATCTAGTCCGATGATTCACCAAATTTCATCGGCAATCAGTGATTTCCCTTCGACGAACCAAATTTTTCTATGAATTTCTCCAAGCCCCAAAAACTCCATAACAAATTTCATTTCCATTCCGAGTGAGGATTCCACAAATTCCTTCTTTACATGCATCCATACATACCAATGTGCAAATTAAGTACACTAATAAAGCAACTCCTTAAATAAATGGAAACTCTCTTCACGCTCTGTTGTCATTCAAAAATGATTCCCTTGTTTTGTAAAGAAGTGATGGGATGACCAATCTTAGAGAATCTTGCTATAAATCTCATGTAATATCTAGCTAATCCCATAAAATATCACACTTTTGAAACATTCTTTGGTGCTAGCCATTGCCTAATGGCTTCAATTTTCTCTAGATCTATTGTTGTGCCTTCTTATGAAATGATGTGCCCAAATAATGGATCTTTTCTTGGTAAAAAATTCACTTGCTTAACTTGGCATACACTTGATGTTCCCTTAGTACTTGGAGTACCAATCTCAAATGATACTCATGTTATTCTTTTGACTTAGAATAAATAAGTATGTCATCCAAGAACGCAATGACAAACTTATCCAAATAATTTCTAAATATGCCATTCATTAAGAACATAAATGTAGTTGGTGCATTGGTTATTTCAAATAGCACCACTACAAATTCATAATGCCCATATCTGGTTCTAAAAGTTGTCTTATTGATGTATTCTTCCTTAATTCTCACCTGATGATATCCTGATATCAGGTCTTTCTTTGAAAATATATTTTCTCCTCTTAGTTGATCAAATAGGTCATCAATTCTAGGTAGAGGGTATTTGTTCTTCGTAGTGGCTTTATTCAATTGTCTAAAATCAATACACAACCTTGATGTTCCATATTTCTTTATCACAAAGAATATTTATTCTCCCTAAGGTGAAACACTTAGGCGTATGTACCCTTTCTTCAACAATTCTTCTAGCTACATTTGTAATTCTTTTAATTCTGGTGTAGTCATTTTGTAAGGAGTTTTTGATACTGGGGCAGCGCCCAGTACTAAGTTAATAGAGAAATCTATATCCATCTTTGATGGCAATCCTAGTATTTCTTTGAAAACATCCTCAAACTCTTGCAATACTAAAAAATATTCAAGGCTTGGTCATTTAGTCTTGTATGGTTCCTCCTCATGAGCTTCATACAATTGACATCCTTTGTTGAAACATCTTTTCAGAGATAAAGCTGAAATCTCCCTTATAGAAATGGGTCTTGGAATTCCTTGCACAATGTTCTGCTTCCCTTCTTCATCAAGACATGTAAATGTCTTATTATGGCAATCTAGGACAACATAATGTTTGTCAAACCAATCCATTCCAATTAGGATATCATAAGATCCTAATGGTATGTTATTCATATCAACATTTGTATTTACTTCATTCAGATTTATTATACAAAATCTAACAATCTCATTGATATTTCTTTTAGTTCCAGTGGCTAGTTGAACCAACCATGATATTTCAAGCTTACTTTTCATCAAATGAAATATCTCCACTACTTTAGGATCAATGTAACTATGGCTTGCTCCTGAATCAATCAAAATAGAAACATGTTGATTTATGATATTACCTTCTACTTCAATCATATGGGAGTGATGTTATCCTTTTCGATCTTCTAGTGATGCATATATCCTTGGAATATTTCTACCCATGTATTCCATTGTAGTAGCCTCTTGAATGTTGTGTAAGGTCCTCATTTTGTCTTCTTTGTGAGGGAAATATTTGTACATGTGATCTTCTTTACATCCCCAACATTTGATTGGTAGCCTTCTCCTTTTTCCCAAGGAGTATTCCATATTGGATTCATTTTTAGCAGATTTATTTTTCTTATGTGTATTATCACTATTTTATTAGAAAAACGGGATCGTGGAGCAGTCAAATAAAAAAAGTGTGGAAATAAAACATAGAAGATGCACAATAAAATAGAGACAGAGATATATGTGGTTCACCCAGTGTGGGCTATGTCCACCAGAGAAATTTTCAGGTCCTTTCTTTTTTATTATCCAACAAAATGAAGGAATACAACCTACAACACACCTGTTGTAACTTCCTCTTCTTTCTCTCACAGTCTCCTCTCTCAGAATACAATATTCACTCACATACCTAGCCACCATAAAATTCCCTCAAGAAAAGAGGGTTTCCTTCTAGGGAAAAAAACCATAACATAACTTCTAACGTCCTATCTACGACCTTATAATGAACAGTCCAGATTGACTACTAAATTACAATATTTTACAAGGCAATTTTCCCAAAAAAAATTCCTCAGGGGCTAGGCATACCTGCATATAAATCAAGAAGATAATCATGCTCCACAACCAACATATTTATATTTAAAGGAGGTTTGAATCCATTCCTTCTCTGATATGATTTCTCCTTATTATTATCCTTCCAAGATTTCTGAAAAGATTCTTTTCCTTTACCTTGCTCATACAGATACTTGGATTTTCTAATGGTCTCTACCAAATTTCTAGGTTCATAAAATGAATTTTATCTTTATAAAAATATGGCAGTCCACTTAGAAACCTTTTTATTTTCACTTTCTCCTCCTTAATAAACCCCACATACCTCAACAACTCCAAGAACTTCTTTTCATATTCTTCTATGGTCATGCTCCCCAACTTGAGTTCAAAGAACTCCTGCATCTTTTTGTCATAATAGTGCTATGAAAGATACTCCTTCTAGACATATTCCTTGAATTACTTCCAAGAAATCGTATTCTCATCAATATGCTCGACTTGCTTCAACTGATCCCACCACATAGAAGCTTTTCCATGCAAATGGTATGAGGAAACCCTAACTTCTAGGTTAGATGAGTAGTTGTGCAACTAAAAAACAATTATGATTCCAAGCAACCAAGATTCTACATCATCTCCCTTTCTATTTTCACTATCAAAGGTTGGTAGCTTAATCTTCCTAAGCTTTCCTTGCAAGTTGTATGACTCATATCTTCTTATTTGATGCCTAATAGGAGACACTTTTGGGTTGCTCCTTGGCTCTTCAGATACATAATACTTCCTAGATGAATGGGTAGGTGAGTAATGATGCATTTGATCTCTACTAGCACTTCTTGAGTGTTTGAATCCTCTATAGTTATCTCTCCTTGCATGGGGTATTCATTTTTCCTCATGCCTTGACCATGATCCATTATTCACTTATCTTTGCAAATGGTTTAGTCTTTGCAACAACTAAGTATTGATTTGGTTTTGTTCCTCCAGAATTCTCATTATCGTCTCTATAGCTCTACACTTCCATTCTCAAACTCCTCATAGTCTCTACCAATTATGTTGGCTCCACTCTGCTCCTATGTCATTGGATTATGTCTCCTCATTACCCACATTGATATTTTGGCCTTGGGATTCTCTCTCATGACTATAGGCTCCCTGTGCATCCTCCATGTCTCTAATTTGCAATCTCGAGCTTGAACTGATATGATTATACCCCTAATTCTTCAAAATGTGCAAACAACCATTTTTGTTAGAATTATGCATATTATAAAAAAAAATTCAATTAATGCTATATGTGTTTATTTTTCTCGATTCATGAAGAATCATATCCACTTCTCTAAATTCTAATATTTCAATATTATTCTCCTCTAAATCATATTTCCAATGAATATTCATGTGCCTTGATTTGATCTCTTAGATGAAAGTTATGGCTTCCTAAATAATCCATTTTCACCCAATTTTTTCATTTTCTTCACTGGTACAATTTGACTAGGAGGCCAACTTTTGTCAACCACAAAAGAAAATACATCAAGAACCAAGAAAAAAATTTTCTCGGGAACTAATGGAAATCATGATAGTGAACACACGACAAATTTTAGATTAGTAATATGTTTCCCTAGTAAGATTCTACAACAATTTGGAATTTGCAACTTGTCCTTTTTACAATTTCTCGACTTAGAAATTTTAGCAAAATTGGACATACCCCAAACTAGAATAAATCAGAGTCGTCAATCTCAAAATCGAAAGTAATCTCGATCATCGATCCACTAAAATTTTCCAAGCCCGTGGATGAATATCAATCGTTGATCGCCAAATCGAAATGCGATCTAGACCATCCATTCCTCAACATCTCCAAACCTCGTCAAACTCTGAATCTCCAAACAATCGACAATTTTCTTTGATGAACTGACTTGCAAGACTTTGTCGAATTTTTCGAACTCTAATCACTAGCGATTGGTGATTAATGTTTCCTTCCGATGAAATTGCCGAACTCCAAAACCTCCATTGGAAATCGATGATCAGAGTTTCTCTTGGCTGACGTCGCATCACACATGGATGTTGACATGGCATGACACATGGATGTTGATGTGGCATGACACATGGATGTTGACCACATGTCATTCCCTGACTCGACCACATCATCCTCCACTTTTCCCCTTCTTCAATGATTTACAAAAGACTATTTCATAAAGTTTTTGTTGAACCTCAATCATTGGAGATTGACGATTTATTTTGCCTTGTAAAGGCTTCTTGATAAAATTTTCACCAAACCATGATCATCGGTGATTGGAATTTTTCCTTCATCAGTGGTTTCTCAAAAGTTTTATTTCATAAGGTTTTCACCGAAACCCGATCATTGACAATTTACAAAAAAGTCTACACTTTGTAGCACTTCGTCAAATTCCAACACTTAGAAAATTTTCGACCAAATCCAGGATGAATCTGGGCCATCGATCTCCAAGACAAAAGGATATTGACCTTTGATTCATCATACTTTGCCAAAATTCACCGATGAATCTTGATCGTTGATCGCCAACTCCAAATCAATCTAGTCCGACGATTCACCAAATTTCATCGGCAATCGGTGATTTCCCTTTGACGAACCAAATTTTTCTATGAATTTCTTTGAGCCCCAAAAACTCCATCGGTGATCGACGATTTATTTTCTTCGGACACCACTTGTACCATATTCCACATGGAACTGGATCATTTTCCCTGCACTAACAGTGGATCCCCACCTCACACCTTGCCTTTGGCGTGCAACATGCCTAACCCATAGATCAGATGATGGAGGATCAAGGTACATCAATGATTGGGGATGATCTCAAGAGTTAAAGGTGGAGGGAGCTTAATCAACACCCAAAGGCCCGATACTACCATACCACCCACAACATACATGGTGGCTTCCCACTGGGATCGGGTTATTTGGGAAATCTCTTAAACCACTCACCAAAAGGCTCGATACCATTGTGGTATTGGGTCCGCCAACTTGCATCACAGACCCTCGTACACCATTGTGGCCTACCACCCCACCACCAGGGCCCTAGCACCATGGCCCCCACCACCCTGGAAATCTATGTCACCACCTCCACATCACCCAACATGTGGCCTCCATGTCATCACTAATGTCACTTGTACGAAAAAAAATTCAAATTTTCTCAAAATTCTCAAAAAAATGCCTAATTTCTAGAAAAATGCCCTTGTCCATCCAAGCACCCTTTGGTTCGACTTGTGTGAAAAATATAAATTTTCAAGCTATGCGTCGGCCCATATGGCCCAAGCACTGCAAATCATGCTCTAGTACCAATATGTAACATCCCCCACTACCAACAAACCCAAAAATTTGCTCAAACACCAATCTCTAACGTACCCATTGCCCGAGTACCTCAAGAATTCGTGTTCTTGACTAATTTAAAAATTTTGATACCATTTAATAAATAAATAGACATTATACCAGTGCATGCATTAATCAAGAAACATGCATAAAAATAAAAGAAATTTTTAACAAACCATGCACATCATCAACATCAAACCAACATGTCATAAACCCAACATGGAGTTGATTACATAGCAAAATATAAATTACAAGAACTCATAATAGAGAACTTATCTTTAAGATAAAACTCCAACAACTAGTTGTAGATGTCGAATGTTCCACCCAACCATAGACACTGCTATTCTAGCTCTCTCAACAATAGGTCATCCCTAAGTTGAGGCTATGAATCCACAAGGACATGGGGCAAGTTTGACTCTAAAGCACACACACCAATCAGCTATCATGCTCTCACAATTTTCTCAACCACACAACTATCCCAATTTACCAAATCTCTTTCCCCTTTAGCATGCACAACCCAAAGAAATGAACTCCCTTCTTTGCAACGCAACACAGTCCCTCAATTTGTTCCACTTCTTTCCAAGACTCCAGTGCTACTAGTCAGGAAATATCAATGTTGGAAACCCCAAGGATTCTTAGTTGTGGAAAGTCCATTCACAACCGCCTTCATTCCCATGCACATAAGCATCAATTCCTTGTTGGAATAACCAAGGGTCACCTACAACCAACTTGCAATGGCTCTCTACCTCTAACAATTTGTTTCCATGCCCCAACCAATAACAATCGTGAGCAAGAAAGAATGGGGAACGAGTAGCAAATGATTGAGGAATGAATTGGAATGAGTGAGTAACAATAGAGGAACAATTGAGGAACCCCCAAACAACCAAAAATGTGGTTTGAATGATGATATGCACTAATGCACCACGTGGTTTCCCCAAGAAGCTCGCGTAACCTCTTTTCCCAACTAATTCCAAGATGTGTGGATAAATTATAATAAAAAAAGATTAGCCCCTTTAGCCCCCTCTCTCGTGGAATCATATCCCCGTATAACTCTATCCTAGTCTATCTTGCATCCAACGATGTATTTTATTATTATTATTCAAAACATTACATTACTAGGCTCTTCGGCCTTTCAACTTATGAACTCTGTATGATGTTGAGTGCTCTATTTTCATAATTGATCTCCAAGACTTTTGTGCACAATGAAATTCTAAGTGCAACTTCTCTACTCACTATTCTTCAGCTGATATGTAAGGATGGTATGTTTGTAGGTTTGTTAATGTCAAGAAAAATTACCAATAAGGCATGAATGGTTATAGCCATCCCTGTTCGATTGTCACCAATGTCCAACCACAATGACTTCAATGTCACCCATATTGCAATTGCATTTACGACAAAGTTTTTCATTAGCTAGAATGAATGGTTTTGAGGCTAATGAATAATTATTATTACTTAATGTTCAACCAATTCTCCACACTTTGCTCCAAAATCTTGAAGGAAACCAATATGGATCAATGTTCCTTCTATTTTCTTTTGTGTAACATGGCTCTGACTCTAGCTCCTAGCTACAAATTTGAATCTGGATCTAGCTCTAGCTACTCACTCCAATTTTAGATATGGCTCTAGCTTTGGTTAATGGCTTGCTTATTCTCGTAATGTAGAAGTATGATCACTGATTCTTAGCTCTAAGAAATCTCCATATATAAACTCTACAATAGACATTCGTTCCCATCTCTCTCAGACTTGGAGATAGTCCATCTTGGAAGTCAATCAAGTCAATTCAAATGTTGGTCTTCTTGTTTAGTGTGACCCCAGCAAGTTATGTCATCACATAAATTCCATAAGAATAAGTGTGGCCTACCTTCTTCTTCCAGGATCATTTTTTTCCAAACATGGAAACAATTCTTTGGGGCCTACACATGTTTACAAGCACTTTGTCTCTACAACAATTCCATTTGGATGGAAACCTTTGTAAGTTTTAAACCTGTGAAGTAAAGAAATGCATATAGATTCTTAAGCATAATAGAAATGAATCAATGGCTCATACACATAGTACACAGAGATTTACACTGGAAACCCTTAACCAGGAAAAAACTAGCCTTCCTTGATGCCGCACATTTTAACTCTTCATTGTATTAATTTCACCATTCACCATACCATATATACAATGTTTTTAGGTAGTCTGTAGCTACCAAAACCCTAATCCCTTAATCCAGGATTAATTTAGAAAACCGCTAAAAATAGCAAAATCTGTTAAAATAGCAAAAATTGCCCAAAAAAAAAATTCGGAGCGCTGCTCCTGAGCCAAACGCTGCGCGTAACCAGGGGGGGCCATACCTGGCCCCTCCTAGGACCCCCCCTAGGAAGCGCCTGGTGCACACAACACAAAGAGCAAAGCAAGTTGGGATCGTCAGATGCAATTGTCGAATCTGACGCGCCCACACACACACATGCAAAGCATATAACACATACCCAACAACCTTTGCATGTAGTGGCAATTCACCATCCAACATTTTGTTTACTCTAGTAATTATCATGAAGTTCTCAAGAACCCCCCTCAAAGGTCATTGACCAATGTGCATTAGTCTCTGACACATCTCCAAGAAGGGGTTCTTTTGAAATATTGTAGGTAACAATTGGAATGGAAACATTGGTTGTTGGCATCAACCCATTGTCCTCTTTGATGGTGATATGGACTTCCTGCACTGCTATCTCTTCTTGGACAAATTTTTCTCCTTGGTTTGAAGACATAGGTAACTCCTCATCCACTTTATTCTTCACTCTCCACACTCTTGTCTTAGTCGTGTGGTTTTTGAGGTGAATCGCTAGATGAAGTCACCAACACTTTGTTCTTAATGTCTACTCAATTGATAGTGGTGGCAAAAATTCTGGTTGTTGCTACATGGAATGCTTGACATAATCCTCATCTCCATGTGTCTCTAAGTTCATTGTTGGATTAGGTAATTCTTCTTGCCATTATTCCTCTAAAACCATTTAGGATTGTGGCATGTGGGATTTCTTCTTCCAACAAGATGCCTCGCGATGGCCTTTCTTCCCACAGAATGAGCATACCTCTTAGTACCAATAGTTGGTAGCATTATGGCCTTTCTTCTTGTAGCAGTGAAAAATAGGGAATGTCTTGTTTGATGCAAACCTCTTGGTCTTCTTCTCCTTCTTGCCCCAGTCGATTGACTTGTCATGTCCTCTAAGTGTTGAAGCAAGCTGAGTCTTTGCACTTTCTTCATCACTGCCCTTTTTCAATTTTCCATAAGAATGATGAGATGGTAGTGGGCTGCCTTCCTCATCTATTGTTCCTTTCCTTCTAAT
>JASDQU010198415.1:2375-14116 GCA_032191745.1 Picea mariana
AAGGTGCAACTCATCCTCTTTAGAGGCACCCACAGGTAAGCCATACATTCCCTTGTCATCAATGCACCCATTTCTCAGACATCCCTTACCACCTCACTACTTACATGGCTTAGATTTGTCTTCACATGGAAAAATCCCACATCCAATGAGAACTAGCCCAATAGGACATCCTAACATCCCCTTCAAACCTGGCTTGTAGAATAGTATAACGTCTTTGAGCACTTGTCTAGGAAAAGGGGGTTTCATGCACATGTTTAAATAACTTGATTATTAGATGTGATTGACATTGCTATGATCCATGTGACTTATGAACCCATGGAGGGCGTACTTGTCGTTGTTGAAGGACCACACCTAAAAGACAGGTACACATGGGGATATTATTAGTTAGGACCTCCATAGGGATAACATCCCACCAGATGGATGCTGACACCCCAGTCGGGGGAAGAGACAGATAGGAGGTTTTCACCAGAGAGAGAGGAGGACGTTCCACCAGAGACATCCTGACAGGCCTGGACCCAGGGGGTTCTTTCACTTCTCACTATGATGTAGGCCTTGAAAGGCCCATGACATCACCCATGTGACCCATGACATCACCCAATGTTTTGGACACTTTGGAGGCAGTTGTGTGCCAAGTGGCACGCGTGGTTTGATCCAGAGGCCCTAGGAGGCCTAACGTTTTTCTCCTGGAGGCCAACGTTGCCCTAAGAAGGACTAACGTCGCCTTAAAAGGGCATGATGTCACCTTTTCTGCTTGATTTAGGGTTTATTTATGTCATTTAATGTAAAAACTAGATATTACACGTAAACTGGCCATGTCATCCTTTTTGACCTAATTCTGGTCATTGAAACTATATAAATAAGGGTTTTTGACCTTGTATTTTTCATCATCTTTCACTCACACTTGGTGAGGTCTGAATTTTTTTCCCTATTTAGGGTTTATTGGCTGAAATTTTAGGCGCACTTGTTGAAGGAGGCTGATTTTGGACTATTTTGGCAATTTTCTTGGTGGAAGTGTTCAACTAGGGTATTTGCTTGATGATTCTTGATGAATGGAAGTAAGATTTCTGCAATTCTTCTCAACTGAATGGTTATGGTTATGTTTATCTTGCATTTACATTAAGATTATTAAATTTCTAGATTAAAACCCTAGGAATCCAAGCACATGTTATTGTCCTTGCTTTAAGAGATTTTGCCTACTAGATTTTGCCAAGAAGCCGATTTCTCTTGAATCTTTTGCTAAGGGCCTTGCCATTGCAACACCCTAGCACTTTTGCTTCATCCAAGCTATCATTTTCTTCATCTTTGAGCTAAATAAGGAAGAAAACTACTAGGGCCTAGGGTTACCTACACCCTAGTAGCTATTTTCCCCTTAGGGTTTGGTAGTTGAAGCCTTGGGTTACCAACACTTCAACTATTAGCCTCTCTTGTCTTTAGCTCTTTTACTATCATGTTTTCCTTCAAGATTTGTTGCCACCTAATAGACTCCATTTTCCATAAAGGCACTAATATAAGACTTTCCATTGAGTGATTGACACAAAACAACTATAAAAACCTATAGTTTGAGCTTTCTACTAACCACTCCTAACATTAGAATAACCTAATCTACTAACTTTGTTGTTTATGTTACTAAAGTAATATACAACCATACTTTGTAGCACTAAAAGCATCTAAAAGAAATTGAAAAAGTTGATTAATGCATTGCCTTACTTGCTTATGACAAATGCTAGTATTTTGATGTTAATGATTGATTATTCTTGGTCATTTTGAAGCCATTTTAAGGCACTTATTGTGAAGCTATTGTCTCATAAATATTGCTGCTACAAATTTCTGTTTGCTTCACCATTATATCAACCATTGCTACAAATTTATGTTTTCTTCACCATTATATCAACCATTTTCTTTTATTGATAAATTATGTGGTTTTATGAAGTACTAACAACAAGTTGTACTTGCGAAAGATATATTTTCTTGTTGCTTTGTTCTGGGTAGGTACACCTTGATACTTCATTGGTTAAAACCCTTGGAATTTCTGATCAATGTGACTTGTGAGAGGGGACATTTTCATAGACATCTTAACCTTTCCTTCTCAAACCCCCAGGTCACCGGGGATATCTCCCTTGGGCCATCAACCCTAAATAGAAAGAGGCATCATATTCAGGTGACAGTGATAGGATAACCTCCCGTTACACGAATTTGCTTTCTTTTAACCTTTCTTTTGATCAAAGTACAAATTGTGAGATAACATTTTGGCACTGTTGCTGAGGAACACCGAGTCAATTCTCCTCAAAGACGACACTTCTAGGTAAGCATTTCCTCAAAATCCTTTACTTTTCAAGCTTACCTGGCGAATCCACTGAGGGTGATCCCATCATCCCTTTGATAATTTCAGAAAAATTATCTGGCGACTCCACTAATGATGAAGCCAACCATGAATTCTCAATGGGACTTGGGAAATTTCAAACCCCTAGACATGAGTAAAATCCCGAGATACCCTAGGAAAATTCCAGCCAGATATGAAAAATGGCTCCCAAGATTCACTGGTAGTGATGAGGAAAACATTGAAGACCATATGAGTAACTTTTGGGCCTTCTTTCAACTCCATCCTATTAGTGATTATGCTGAAGGTCTGGCAATGAATCTTTTCTCTGCCACTCTTCACGATAAGTCCTAGAGATGGTATAATAACCTCCCCAACGATAGTATCACATCTATGGATAAATTGGAGGAAGTGTTCCTCAAAATATGGAGTATTAAGGTGAATCCCAACATATTTCTAATGAGACTTAACGACCTCACAAAGGATGAGAATGAAATTGTCCAAGAATTCCATGATAAATTTGAGAGGATAGTACAACATATCCTAATGAGTCATCATCCTTCGAGGAGTTTCCTCACCTTTCTCTACACCAAGGAATTCTCTGGACAATTGAATTTTTTCCTCAATATAATGAAGCCAAGGACAATCCAAGAATCTTTTGACATAGACACAGAAGTAGAAGTCAAAATCTCCTCATCCAAAGAAGAACAATCCTTTGTTCCAAAAATCATGGCTTGTGAGCCCAAAGACACCCCATATATTCCCAAGGGATTACCCTCCCTCGAAACATCTAATGAAGAAACTCTGAAAGATTGAGAACAAGACATCAATCAAAAAGAGGTTGAGGAAAGGGGTCCTAATGATGTTTTCCAATCCCATGAGGAGGAACATGGGATTACTCATTCTTCTTCCAAGGAGGATGAAGACGTGTTTGAAGAGAAAGAAATTGAAAATGTCCAACACGATGATGAAGCATTGATGTGTTCTCCTCCCTCTAATGAAACCATCCAAAATTCTATTTTTCTTGCACAAGAAGAAGAGGATGAGGTTAGTCACTTTCCTTTTCAAGATTTTGATGATACCTTATTCTATGATTCAGAGAGTGAAGTAGAAATGGAATCCTCGGGAAAGGTAGATCCTCCTTGTTGTATAGTTGAAGATGTAGGGGCAAGTGATCAGGACAAAACAATTATGCATGATGTTTCATTCACAATTACCTCCAAGTCCTTGAAACTCCTGCACAAGAAGAAATAAACACGGTGAGTTACCTTCCTTTCCAAGATTTTGATGATCCTTTGTTTTATGATTTGGAAAGAGAAGAGGTACTAGAGGATCCCTTGAATGCCTTAACCCCTTCATGCTATGATGAAGAAAACAACTTGGTTAATAATATTGACGAGTTCATACATGTTGGGGAATGTAAGTGGAATATAGTTGGTTATGATATCGATCCGACTTACAACATTGAGAATAATTTCCAAGTATTGCCTTTGCAATTATCACAACATGTTACTCCTAATATTGACATTGGGCAACAAGGAGATCATATAATTACATATACTTTCCAAACACCCAAGGATGAACTAGTTCTATATTCTCCTAATGATTTTTGGTCATACCTTGAGGATTTTGATGACTACTCCTTCGAGCATTCAGATTTATTCTATGAAGAAAATTATCAACCATCATTGTGCTCAAATCCTTATAAGAGTGAGGAAGTTTCTTGCTTGAAGCAAGATACTTGTGATAAAATTTTCCACCTCCCTTTCATTACTTTACCTCGCTATGTCACTGAGGGTATGGTTTGGAAACATGTCCCTTATCCCAAGTCTTCTCTAGGACAAAGCCTCCTTTTGGAATTTAGGGGAAGGTTGAGTACCCTAAGAAGAAGATTATTATCACAGTCTTCCAGCTTCTGCTTGAGAAAATGTCAATCACCCTCTAGTTTCTTGTTGGTCCCTTCCCAAGTCTTAGATTGTGAAAACGTCCAAAGTAGTCAACCTTCAAACTCTTTGAGTCAGTCTGTTGAACCTTTGACCTTTCATGATCCCTTTCTGAGATAGATTGAGCACTTTCCTGAGAGTATGACTTGGCATGGTTTTTTACCTCCCTCCTGCCTCCATGAGATAGACCATACGGTTTCTGACGATGTCATACATTTGCTAACTCATGTTATTTTTGTGCTTAAATTGTCATTGTTTTGGTTTATGATCAAGCACAGAGGCATGTACTATGACGCATTGATAGGATGGATTCACTGGCTATTTGAGTACACCTAACATTCAACCAACATGTAAGTAGAGGTAAGTAGGTAGGAATTTGCATTCATTGTATACTCTGCATTTCATGCTAGATTAATTGTATTTCTGTTTGTATATATGCTTGTCTATTTTTCATTTACTGTACCATATGTAGGCCAAGGGTGATATCACCACCCCAAATGATCACTAATAATATTTTGTTGAGATCAAGTAGGTCACAGGTTATGCTAGAGGTGTTGAGGTTCTCATGCGCTTGACGGTGAGCACATGTCCTTGAGTTGGAGCTAGATGTTATCCCCTAGCCTAGGGATAACTAAGAAGATTATGTCTCGAGGCCCACAGGTCCTAGACATGGAGTACCGAGAGCCATATCGACTTGAGCCTGGCCCTGGAGGTCCCATCCTTCTTCTTTTTCAATGCCTCCACCTTGTCAACAACAACAACATCCATCACATCATCCTATTCTTCAACAACAGTGGGTCTTGCTCCATGAGGTAATGAGTCTGGGGATCATGGTATGTGTCACTATGATTCTCAAAACATTTGTATATGTGCATTTAATTATTTTTGTGCTTGGACCTTATGCCTTTCCACTTGTCCACACCCGGGGGGAATGACATGATGCCCTAGTAAGCTGGTTCCCATAGGTTTTGAGTTTCCATTGGGTGGGTTCATGAAAGGTCATCGTTCGTTCCCACCATACTTACCACTTTTCATCTTTTTCCCTCTCATCCACCCCATACATTGGTTCAGGCATTGGGTTTTCCAAGCTAGCAAAGGGTTGTACCTTACCTTGTGGGAAGAAGGGGCTAAAGGCCCAGAGGGTAAAAGTAGCTGGAAAAAGATAAAAGACAAAAGAGAAAAACCTTCAGATGCTTTGCCCATGGATCCCTGATAAATCAATAAAAGGATTCTCAACAAGAAACATAGGGACCCATAAAATAATAAAATCAAGACCTAGTTGGAGGATAGGGGGTCTCATCACGAGCCAAACTATTATGTCCATGGGCATGTAGTGGTATGAAACTACCATTCAGTTGGTCACCATGCTAGGGTAGTATCTCTTGGTGGCATAGCCAAGAGAAAGGGGGTCGCATCACGAGCCAACCTTCTCATATTCGTGAAATGCTTGTGGGTAACATTGTCACCACTGGTCACCACGCAAGGGCAATGTCCCTTGACTAGTCTTTTGAAAGAAAAAACAATAAGATAAAAAGATAAAAGGCATGAATGGGCTTGGAAGCATTTGCATCCATGACAAGGTGTAGCTGACCCTCTTCAGAGGCACCCACATGTAAGCCATACATTCCCCCGCCATCACTGCACCCATTGCTCAGACATCCCTTACCACCTCACCCACTTACATGGCCTGGATTTGTCTTCTCCTGGAAACATCCCACATCCAATGAAAACTAGCCCAATAGGACATCCTAACGTCCCCTCCAAACCTGGATTGTAGAATAGCATAACGTCTTTGAACACTTGTCTGGGAAAAGGGGGTTTCATGCACATGTTTAAATACCTTGATTATTAGATATGATTGACATTGCTATGATCCCTATGACTTATGAGCCCATGGAGGAAGTACTTGTTGTTGTTGCAGGGCCACACCCAACAGACAGGTACACATGGGATGATAATTAGTTCGGACCTCCATAGTGCTAAAATCCCACCAGATAGATGTTGAGACCCCAGCCGGGGGCATAGACAGATCAGAGGTTTGCACCAGAGAGAGAAAAGGACGTTCCACCAGAGACAGCTTAGCAGGTGGACCCAGGGGGTATTTCCCTTCTCACTATGATTTAGGCCTTTAAATGCCCATGACGTCACCTATGTCATCTATGATGTCACCCAACGTTTTGGACACTTTGGAGGCATTTGTGTGCCAAGTGGGATGTGTGGTTTGATCTAGAGGCCCTAGGAGGCCTAACATTTTTCTCCTAGAGGCCAACGTTTCCCTAAGAAGGCCTAACATCACCCTAAAATGGAATGATGTCACTTTTTTTTATTGATTTAGGGTTTATTTATGTCATTTAATGTAAAAACTGGATATTACACATAAACTGGCCATGTCGGCCTTTTTGACCTAATTCTGGTCATTGAAACTATATAAATAAGGTTTTTTTCCCTTTTATTTTTCATCATCTTTCACTCACACTTGGTGAGGTCTGAAATTTGTGCCCTACTTAGGGTTTATTTGCTGAAATTTTAGGCACGCTTGTTGAAGGAGGCTAATTTTGGACTATTTTGGCAATTTTCTTGGTGGAAGTGTTCAACCAGGGTATTTGCTTGATGATTCTTGATGAATGTAAGTAAGATTTCTGCAATTCTTCTTAATTGAATGGTTATGGTTATGTTTATCTTTCATTTACATTAAGATTATGAAATTTCTAGCTTAAAACCCTAGTAAGCCAAGCACATGTTATTGTCCTTGCTTTAAGAGCTTTTTCCTACTAGATTTTGCCAAGAAGCCGATTTATCTTGAAGCTTTTGCTAAGGGCCATGCCATTGCAACACCCTAGTAATTTTGCTTCATCCAAGCCATTATTTTCTTCATCTTTAAACTAAAGAAGGAGGAAAACTACTAGGGCCTAGGGTTACCTACACCCTAGTAGCTATTTTCCCCTTAGGGTTTGGTAGTTGAAACCTTGGGTTACCAATACTTCAACTATTAGCCTCTCTTGTCTTTAGCTCTTTTACTATCAACCTTTCCTTCAATATTTTCTGCCACCTAATAGACTCCATTTTCCCTAAAGTCACTAATCTAAGACTTTCCATTGAGTGATTGACACAAAACAACTATCAAAACCTATACTTTGAGCTTTCTACTAACCACTCCTAACATTAGAATAGACTAATCTACTAACTTTGTTGCTACTGTTACTAAAGTAAGATACAAACATACTTTGCAACACTAAAATCATCTAAAAGCAATTGAAAAATTTGATTAATGCATTGCCTTACTTGCTTCTGACAAATGCTAGTATTTTGATGTTAATGATTGATTATTCTTGGTCATTTTGAAGCCATTTTAAGGCAATTATTGTGAAGCTATTGTCTCATAAATATTGCTGCTAAAAATTTCTGTTTTCTTCACCATTATAGCAGTCATTTTCTTTTATTGATAAATTCTATGTTTTTTTGAAGTACTAACAACAAGTTGTACTTGAGAAAGATATATTTTCTTGTTGCTTTGTTCCGGGCAGGTACACCTTGATACTTCACTACTTCATTGGTTAAAATACATGTACTTTCTGATCAGTGTGACTTGTGAGAGGGGACATTTTCATAGACATATTAACCTTTCCTTCTCAAACCCCCAGGTCACTGGGGATGTCTCCTCTGGGCCATCAACCCTAAATAGAAATAGGCATCCTATTGAGGTGAAAATGATAGGATAGCCTCGAGTTATGCCAATTTTCTTTCCTTTAACCTTTCCTTTGATCAAAGTACAAATTGTACAATAACACTCCTCACATGCATGCCTATTCAGATCAATTGATAGTTTAGGCTTCTTGGGCCTCATTCCATATTTATGTTCCTTTGAGGGTAACTCTTCAAGGACTTCCTTCTTTACAGATTTGGATGAGCTATGCATTTCTTGTGTATAAATATTTGATAGTTCATGCATCTTTGGAGTGTAGGTAGGATCTTGTTCCATTTCACCCTCTAAATGAGAAGACTTGATATTTGGCACTGGTTGTTGTTTCTTTTCCTTTTTGGCCTTCTTAGGAATCTTTTCTATATTTTCCTCATCTAAAATAATTAAATTATCTTCTTTGAGAGGGATTAAACAAAGCTTTTGAATTGAGACTTAACTTGTTTGTAGGTTTGGTCTTGGGTCTACTGAGATAGTTTACATGCTTCTTTTCTTTGTCTCCTTTGCTTTGTCTCACTTGTGGGTATTTCTCAATAGGTGCATCATCAGTTTCTGTTTCGGGATCATATTTCACTTCTTGCAACTATTCTATCCTTTGATTATCCATTCTCCTTGTATATACCCTGTCAAAACCTGTAAGCTCATGTTTTGAAGCAGAGGATTCAAGATTCAAGTTGATTTCTTCCTCTTGCTGTAATTCAAGTTTCCTTTTACTTAATCTGGTTCGTCTGGCTACATGGGAGACCTCTGGCAATTTTGCAAAGCTTCTTGAAGTATTTACTTTCCTTTTTGAAGCTTTAGGTTTATTTTGTTTTGGATCTCGTTCATCAAACCCTAAATATGTCAATAAATGTTTCCAGGAAACTCGAACCTCTCTCAATGCATACATGACCAATATCTTGATCAAACCTTGATGAACTAAACTCTTATTAGCAGTTTCGGGATGACTCTGCACCTTCTTTGCCATTTTGGTCAAACTCTTCAACAAATAAAAGGGTAAAATCATTTTCATATCACCATTCAAATGCATTAATAATATCGTATGGTAACAGTGAACTTAAGAATACCTACCCTCACAAGTAATATACCTCTTGACTACTAACAAAACACTCTTCCACTCTTCCTTTAACCACTTGTATGGGATTCCCTGACTCCAGTCTGGATCATGGTGTTCTGGACCAAAAATTGGTTACATAAATCTGCAAGAAATTTACTCTTCTTCCACCACCTTTCTCCCTGTACAGGTAGGTGACAAGTTGCCCCTATCGAGTGTTTTGTAACATAAATTAATACATCTCCTACATGTGTTTGAAACCGGTCAAATGTTTTTGCAAACAACATTGAAACCTCTTCATGATAACCTTAGAAAGTGTAACAGAATTCAAGCCAACCTACATCAATAAATTTTTGCATAATCTCAAGATATGACTCCAACAATTCACCCCCTTCTGGCTCCAAATAGATAACCTGACCACCTTTCTTGGGTGCCATCATGCTGACTGTGATCACTGCCAACCTACAAATGCTAGGGCACCAACTCAATTGGGTTTCTGGAGATCCCTGCTGTTATCATTGAAATTTAGTTCGCAACATCACATGCAAATGGTTACAGGAATACAACATCTCCAAACACCTATTAGTTCACCTGCAACTCCAAAAAATCATTTCCAAGAGGCAAAAACTATATAACTGGTCAAAAATTGACATGTGCTAAAACACTAAAGGAAGCGTGTGCACAATGTGCAGGCCAAAGAAGCTCGTAGAGCACACAATGCGCCATATGCATGACTGTGTATGAGAAAATCCGTGCACACCTTTGAACGATGCATTTATGGTTCTTGTCAGCCCCCCACCCAATTCTGGACCATCTCCCAACTTGATTTGACCCTCAAATCCAAGCTGAATCCGAGTGGGGGGCTAGTCAAAGACCTAAGGGTTCCCTAAAGGGCCCATTGTTCACACTAAATATGTTGTCAAATATTTAACAGACAGTGAATGACAAATATTTAACATACAACGAATGCTTGTCATTGATGGCAAGTACAACAGTGAAGATGGCATGAGTACATGAAGTTTGTAATTGACAGGCAAACAGAAGATAAGTTCAGGAAGGTCGAATGTTCGAAGGCGAATGATCGAAGGCAACGCAACATTGATCGAGTGATCGAAGACTCGTAAATTTTGAGAAGAATCTCTGATCGTTGGATTTCATTCAAAATTCCCGATGGCCGTCAGATCTCAAGAAGAGCGTAGTGAAGAAGAGGACTGATCTCATACGTTAGATCCAAGTGCAGGACTCGACCATCATTGGATCAAGGAGAACCTGCATGCCTTTTAAAGTATAACAAGGAGAAAAGGGGCTCACAAAATCCTGAAAGAAGGAGGACCGTCCATCATCAGGAAGGACACGTGGGGAAAGATTGTAAGTTCGCTGACTGGAGAGTCAAAGGAGCAGGGTTCCTTAACTTCTCGAAATCGCGATGAAATCTGAGCCGTCAGATTAAGGTTGAATCTGGACCATTGATTCCATTCCTTGTCGGAGTTTCGGGGAGCGAGAGTTGGACATGTCAAAGATTATTGACAACAGGAATCCCGATATCGTGATATGCGAAATCGCGATGAAATATGAGCCGTCAGATTAAGGTTAAATCTGGACCGTTGATTGCAGTCCTTGTCGGAGTTTTAGGGATCGAGAGTTGGACATGTCAAAGATTATTGACATCAGGAATCTTGATTTCGCGATATGCACAATTGCGACTCAATCACAGCCGTGGAATCAAGCTCAGATTTGAACCGTTGATCTAACTCCATATCAGAGTTTCAGGGATCACAACATGGAGAGGCAAGAAAACAATGCAACAAGAATGCCAATTTTGTGATATGCGAAATTGCGATTCAATCGCAGCCGTTGCATCAAGCTCAGATCTGGACTGTTGATCTAACTCCATATCGAAGTTTCGCGAATCGCGACATGGAGAGGCAAAGAACCCAATGCAACAAGAATGCCGAAATCGCGAAATCGCGATTCAATCGTAGCCATTGAATTAAGATCACATCTGGACCACGAATCATAGGACATGTGGCAAGTGATCAAAATTTCACTGACTTGGGGTCAACGGAGCATAGTGTTGAAATTCACGAAATAAGAAATCGCGAAAGCGCTTTTTTCATAGGCGCTTGGTTATGACCATAGTCATATTGGTGAAGGAGCTAGTGCAAAAAATTTCTGTATTGGAACTTTGGAGATCGGGAAATGAAGAGTCGAGACACTCAGCACAGGATTGCCGAAATGCCGAAACGCGATTTAAAGGAAATGAATTCAAGATCTCATGAAGCCAATCCAACAGTGTAGGTGAATTTGAAAAAAGATCGGAGGGTTACTGTTCTCTCTCACAATTAACTCCTCAGTTACAAATCTGCTAGCGAAACGAACTCATGATGGCGAATCAGTTGGAGTTTCAGTTGTTTGGACAACTATCTTTCTTGTTCCTAAGGAGATGCGAAGTGGAACCGCCATGGGTGTGTGTATAAAAGAAAATGAGACAGACAGCGTGAGTGTAGGTTATTCTGTATGAGAAAAGAATGAAACTGTAAGAAAAGAAAATGAGAGGATGCGCAGGAGGAGATTGAGCATATGTGTAGTGTGAGATGAAACATAGAGAAGAATAACAGAACAAGTTGAAGAAGAGCAGAATGAGAGAACGAGTTGATGCAGAGCATACTTGCTGAACAGACAGAGGAAGAGAAGAGCAACAAAATAGTGTGTAGAAGACCATATTTACAG
>JASDQU010198415.1:22998-33956 GCA_032191745.1 Picea mariana
CACATGGAGTTTACAACCTGTGTTGGAGAGGCGGTCAACAATACCTTTTGGATCAATATTCAGTGTTTGTGCAAGGTAGGCTTCCTTGATGCTCTATAGTGTTTGGAGATTGTTGTCTTTAGGTTCGTCTTGTGTTTGTAGGATTTGGCATTGTTTGCAGATTTAGGCTCTAGTTATGTTTTGGAAACTTCAGTGCAAGTCTGTTTTTGATCATGAGGTCTGTGTTATCGCACAATCTGTACTTGCCCAAAGCCTAAGGCAAGTGGGACAAGATTGACATAACGCGGGGGGTAATCCTATCACTGTCACCTCAACAGGGTACCCCTTTCTGTTTAGGAGGAGGAAAAAACCCACTCCAAGGGAGACGTCCCAAGACCTAGGAGGTTTGAGGAAGGGAAAAGGATAAGGTAAACTACCCCTCTYTCTCTAGGTCACTTGAATCACATTTATGTCTTGAAGGATGAAGCAAAGATGAAGTAAAATGTACTTGCCCTTAACCAAGATAACAAGTGAATAATGTGGCAGTTTACAAGCAGAAATGATGTTAGTGCTTCAACAAGACATTGAATTCATAAAGTAAATGCTGGTAGCAGCAAATGGTAAGTAGATAACAGCAATAAGTAAATGATAACAGCGGCAAAGTACCTCAAAAATGCACTTGTATAGACAATATAACAAGGTATTTAAAGCTTCAATGAGGAAGGTAGCTAGGGTGTAGGCACTTCTATGCCCTAGCACCTTCTTCTCCTTAGACTTCTTTTGGATGGAAGTATTATGCAACAATAAACTCAATCAACACCTCCAAAGTGCTAGCACTTTAGGGCTTTGGAGGTTTGACAAATTAATAGATCAATTAAATAGGTTTGACAAATGAAAAGAAAGAAAGTAGTACCTTGAGTTTCTTACTTCAAGCATTAATTAGGCATGCAATTTCATAATCTCATATGAGTAAGCAAACCAAACCATAACCATTTAAACAATGACAAAGTAAAATTCACTTATTTGCACCAAGAATAATCATGCAAAACAATGCTAGATTGCCAAAATACTTTAAGAAATTGATCCAAGTGCCAAAAGCAAGCCTTAAAAGAGATGCACCTTCCTTATTTCAGCCAAGTACCCCTTAAAAGGGTGCAAATTTCAGTCCCCCCTTGTCTCTAACGGAAATTTGTGTTTCAAAATGAATGTACTTTATGTCTATTTATACAAAATTGTGACCTTCAATTATCTTTAGGTCAAAAACAAGGGTGACCTAGCCAATTTGTTACAAAAATTAAATCTTCACATAATTAAGTAAATTTGCATCTAAAATCTTGTCCAAGGGTGATGTCATGCCCCTCTAAGGTGACATTGAGGCCTATATGTGGAACGTTGAGCAAGGTGGATGAAATGCTAGGCCTTCAAAGGCCTAAAACCATGCCCACACGTGCCACTATCCTCATAAATGCCTCCAAAATGACAAACCCTATCTCATGGGTGACGTCTAGGAATGAAAAGGTGAGGTCTAGAGCCTTCAAGGGCTAACGTCTAAGTGGGAGGAGCATGAAACCCTGGGTCTAGGTCTGCCAAAGTGCCTCCAAAGGCAACGACCCTCTTCTTCCTCGTGCAAATCAACAATCTCTGTCATCCTCCCTGGCCTGGGGTCTCAGCATCCATTGCTAGGCTTTGAGCCCTCATGAAAGTCTGAGCTAGTCATCCCCTTATGCATATCTATTCACCGGGAAAAATCCTGCAGAGACAACAAGTACGCCCGACAGGGGTCCATAACTCACAAGGATCATAGTATGTAAATCACATCTAATAATTAAATCACCCGAACATGTGCATCAAACCCCCCTAACCCCAAACACATTCTCAAAGAGGTTATGCAATTGACAAATTTAGGTTTGGAGAGGGTCTCAAGGTGTCCTATTGGGTTAATCCCCCTTAAGTCTAGGGTGTTTCTCAGGTGGAGGCTAATCCAAGTCATGCAAGTATATGAAGTGGCATGGGGTGCATGTGATAACAAGGAAATGTAGAGTCTTACCTGTGGGCGCCTTTGTGGAGGGTGAGTTGCATCTTGTCATGAATGCAATTGTTTCCTAGCCCATTCATAGCCATTTATTCTTAGCTTTCTTTCTTTTGATCTTTTCTTTTGTGCGACAAGGGAATAGTTGAGGGCCACTTCTTGGCTTGGTGACCAACGGTGATAGTGTCATCCACAAAACATTTCACAGAAATGAGAAGGTCGGCTCGTGATGAGACCCTCTTTCTCTTGGCTATGCAACCAAGAGCCACTACCCTGGCTTGGTGACCAGATAGGTGGTAATGTCATACCGCTACATGTTCATGGTCATGATAGGCCAACTCATGATGAGACCTCCCATCCACCAACTAATACCTTGAGTGTTCATGCTATTTTATGGGTCCCCTTTTCTTACTGAGAAGCTTTTCAATGCTTTCTCAGGGATCCCTGGGCGAAGCATATCGAAGGTTTTAAATTTGGCTTTTAACTCTTGCCAGCTACTTTTACCCTCCGGGCCTTTAGCCCCTCCTTCCCACGAGGCAAGGTACAACCCTTCCTAGTGTAGCCTATCCCAATTCCCAAAAGATGGGGAGGTGGAAGGGATGAGGATGGAAAGTGGTAAGTATGGAGGGAACAGACGATGACTCTTCAAGTATCTACCTAGTAACAACCCATCCTGAAGGGAAACCAACTTACTAGGGCACCATGTCACCCTCCCAGGTTTAAACAAGGCAAAGAGCATAAAATCCAAGCAAACGTTATGAAATGAAGAAGGATTCAATACAACATGTTCAAGTGCTTCAAATATTAGAGTGATACATACAGTGATACCTAGACTCATTACCTCATGGAGCAAGACCCACCGCCACTTCAGGATCATGTCGGTGTGATGGATGCTGCTACTGGCGATATGTGGACTGTACTTGAAGAAAAGAGGGGCCCTTCGGGGCTATGCTTAGGTCTTTTGCCTCTCAGCACTCCATGCTTGGGACCTGTGGGCCTTGAGACACGATCTCCTTAGTTACCCCTAGGCTAGGGGGTGACAGTCTGCTTTATATATTCTATCTGGAAAGAGTAGGTATGCCATCAACTCTTAGCCAAGGGTGCTCTTCTAGTCAAAGATGCGATCATTCAACTCACTCTGATTTTATTTCTGCATTAGTTGCATTGTGAAGGAGGTTATGAGGTTCATTGTATATACCCTTACACTTTTTGTACAACTTTTTGTAAATATTATTTTGTAAATATAAGTTGTATTTTTCAAAAAAAGGTTGTGATTTTAAAGCATTGGTATACAGAAATAATGAGAATGTGAGATACAGTTCTTTGAGATGATTCTTGAGTATCGTGAGTAATCAATAAGAGTTTCACTAATAATTATGTTGGTAATTTTCCTTTTCAGTCTTATGTGGTAAAGTCATGCACAATGTGGGTGTGGAAATTATGGGCCAGGGAGCATTGCGACTCACTAGTTATCTCAGTGAATTAATGCATGAAAGAGGAATTGGTTTTTCTTCTATGAACACTATACGCACTCTTAAGGAGGTAAACTTGTTTTTGTGCTTATTTATCATGTTACAAAAAGTGAATGCACTTATTTTTGGATTGTTTATTGTGGGAAAAGATATTATGTAATGAAGTAAAGAATCATAGCAATGTTGTAGTAGTCCACATTAATTACTCTAATTTTGAAGGTTAAATGCTTCTATTCCACAAATGAACTACTGAAAGGATAGTTGCATTAGCTACAAATTATTGTTGGTTTAGTAAGCATTGTTGATGTTTGAACTTTGAAGTATAATCAATATATGCGACATGTTTTTTGATTTATTTGCATTGGACCTGTTACCCCTCATTTTGCATGAGACTTATACTAGTGAATTTTTTCACTACCCTTGTGATTTTCATCACAAAGAGATTTGGATGTGTTGTCACAATATCTAGCACTTTTGTGCAAAGCCTTTCACAAGGGGTTAGACAACTGTAACATGGAAGTGTCACCATTGTCACCTTGTTAACCCCTAGATTTTCACCTTTGAAAATCTTGAGGGTTAATAGCCAACATGCACTATTTTGGCTGGCATTCTGAGATTCTCCCAGAGTTTAGCACTTGTGTTGAGCAAGAGGTTGGTTCCCATCAGATGCAGGTATATGATTGGTACATGGTTATTTTGTTCAGAGTTAGAGATAGCTTGTATTCCTTTTCATTTTGAGAGAGATGTCTACATACGACAGGTGTTGCTACTTTTTAGGAGCCATAGTTTGAGTGGGTCTCTTGGCAGTTTGGAGCAGTTCTGAGCATACAAGGATGATCCTTGCATGATTCTAGGCCCGATAACGCTTTTTCGGGCGACATGCAAGAGATTTCTATTTTTAGCGGTTTGAGCTCCAGGCCCCGTATCCAGATTCTGAGTGCATATTATTGATCCTTGAGACATTCTAAGTCTTTTGGATCTCTTCCAAGATGATTTGGCACAATTTTCTATTTTTAGCAGGTTGAGCACTTGGGCTCGCATGTCAATTTTGATTGCGGATTTAGATTCATTGCGAAAAATCGAATCCAATGAGTATGATATCATGGACATGCGAGGAATTTCTATTTTTAGCAGTAGACACATGATGGTAGTCTCCTAGTCATTCCAAGCATTTGTGGAGAGTTTGAGTCAGTTTCGATAAGTTTCAAATTTTTGGGATCGGATGGCTATTTTTGGAAATTTCTATTTTTAGTAATCGTTATCTCTAGCAGTGACAAGTGGAAAGCTTAGATTTCGACATGTGGTAGAGTATCAGGACGATGTGGCATCTACATGGCATCATGGACCAAGGGCACATTTTCTAAGGATTATGCATTAAATGAGAATTAATTAAGCTAAAGAGGAATTATGCATTATGCATTAAATGAGAAATTTCTATTTTTAGCAGTCATCGACATCTCTAGCAGTAACAAGTGGCAAGCTCAGATTTCGACATGTGGCAGAGTATCAGGATGATATGGCATCTACATGGCATCATGGACCAAGGGTGCATTTTGTAAGGATTATGCATTAAATGAGAATTAATTAAGCTAAAGAGGTGGCGCATGAGTGAGGTGGTATTGTCTGGAGAAATTTTAGCCACTCAAAGCTAATTTTTCTCACTCTATGTCTCTCATTTTCCATATTCTCACTTTCCATGCAATCAGTTTCTAAAATTCCCCCCTAAAGTGTTTTTAAATGCAAAATTCCTAAATTTTAGGAAACCCCTAAAAAATAGGGCGAATTTCTCTTTAACTCAACTCCCTCATCCCTTGGCCAAATTTAGCAATCTAATATGCGTTGGAAAGCTAAAATTATCCTCCATGCATCTTAGCCATTATTTAACTCACCATGTACATACACTCTCACACATAACTCACCCATGCGCATTACTCACTCACATTTATTCCCTCATGCGCATTAACCATTAGAGAAAATTTCAACTCAAAAGTGTCCTCCCAAGGAAAAATCAAGAAATTAATAAAATAATATCATGTAGACAATTTTTTCATATTTCACTTTTATCGAAACTGCCCATGGTTATTTCACTTTTATCAAAGCTACCTTAAATATAGATTTTATATTAATATCAATTTATGAAGACTAAGTTGGATGTAGTGTTTTCCCCCAAAATAAAGAAAGAAAATTAAATACACAATGCCATCTTAAAAGTTATTGGACCAATTTTTTAAGGTGTAAAGTTCCAAAAAACCTATTAAATATTATTAAAAAATAATATATAAAATTACACGTACTCAAAATTGTATTGTAGAATAAATATTATATATATTTGAAAATCACCAGTGAATTAATAATATATAAAAGTACACAAACTCAAAATTATACTGGAGACTAAATAATATATATATTCATTTAAAAATCACTAGTGAATTATTTCACTAACACACACACACACATATATATGTATATAATTTTTTTTAGAAATGTGATAAAACTTATCATAATTCATTGTGATTGAAGGAAAATTATGATATATATGTTAGTATAAACTTGATTGGGTAAAATAGTCAAATCTATTTTACGTAAACAAGTGGGTTTTCGGCACATGGTATTGGTGAATGATGGTTTTTGTGTCCCATGGTTTTGGTAGCCCATAGTATTATGCCTGTGGATTACATGTAATGAAGCCTTTAAAAGGAGAAAAAATTATTAAATATTTTTAGAATTAAAAATTTATTGTTTCATTTCATAATAAAGACATAATTTGAAATGAAAAAATCTAGAAATTACACTATTATCATACACATAATATTGAACTAAAAATCTAAAGATTATACCACTTTCATAATGAAGATTATAGGATTGCCTACGAATTGTTGTGCATAGCGATCTACGTGAAAGAAATTGAAAACACTCCAAAATAAATAAATAAATATAACATATTTTTATATATATCATTATATATATTTCTATAATAATAATAATAATAATTATTATTATTATTATTTTATTATTATTATATATTTCTATATATATCAAAACTCATGATTTTAAAAAATAAAAAATAAATAATGTCAGTAATAAAAAGTGTCAATGCATTAATACCACCTCAATACACTATCTTTCATTTATTACAACTATTGGAAAATTGGTTATCATATTAATTCTATTCTGGATATCCAAGAAAATTTCGGGCAGTTTGGGCAACGATCATGCTTAGGGTAGACAAATTATATTATTAAAAATATCACCAATATCCAAATTATATAATAAAAAACTGCTTTCGACATGTACCTCTTTTGAATTTTAAAGCATTTTGATTGGCTATTAGCATATGACATGGAATTGGTATTAGGGTTGGGAGCACATTTTTAAACCAAATTTCCTCTAATGTCCTATTTTCTTCACACTCCTCTCCTATATATTGGATGGTCTTCATTGGTTATTGGTCGGTTCTTAGTAGCAGTGACATAGTGTCTTGTTCTCAATCTTCTCTCTCTCTCTCTCTTAGTCTAGTGACTCATTTGTTGAGCAAAGTGATCATTGTACCAGTTGTGGACTTGCCGATTGTGGTGTAGCCATCCCTTTTGCAAGCCCATTCAATAAAGAAATTAAGTGTTTGTTTCTAACCTGTGTTTATTGTCGATATTGGTGAATTTTGCAATCTGATTTGTCAATTTTCTGAACTATTCATTGTGATTTATTTAATCTTTGGACTAGTTTTTGGTTCTACTTCTATTCTACAATCATTATGCTAACCATGCATGATCCCTTTAAGTGAATAATCTACGTTTTTCTCATTGTTTTGGACTGTTTAATGTTAGATTTTCATTAGTTTTGTTAACATTAGATTTACCATAGCATTTTGATCTTCTTTTAACATTCAATAACAATATACTGAAATATATAAGCGGCAGATAAACAAGCACAAGAAGACAAAGATTTATCCTGGGAAAACCCCAAACTCGCGGAAAGACCCAACCAACTTTTCTTAGAGAGAATATTCCAGTACAACCATGAACAAGCTCTATTCACAAGAGGAAACCAACAATGAAGAAACCCTTATAACAAATACTTATCTCTTCTTCTTGTCAAACCCTAGCAAGGGTAGACAACTGAGTAGCACCACAGAACTGGCACAAGATAGGCGCATCACTAGAGCAAGATAGTGCACCACAAAACTAGCAACTGGTAAATGCAACTGTAACTGCAACTGCAATTGGCATTACAACGCAACTGTAACTGCAACTGCAACTGGCATTGCAACTGCAACTGGCATTGCAACTGCAACTGATAGTGCAACCACAACTGGCACGAAGCAATTGGGCAACATCACACAATCTTAGCGCAACTCTTCTAGAGGTGATGCACAAGAGAAACCACCAAGAGCCACCAAGAATATCCTTCCCAAGGAGGGCACAATCTCCAAGAGAACTAGAACCCAGAAATAGAGAAACTGTCACAACTGCAGTTGCAACTGCCTAGTGTGCACTGCAGAAGGAGAACTGTGTGTGTGTACAAATGAACTGACCCAAACTTGTATTTATACTAATCTGGGTGCCTGTATGGGGACGACTTCTTGTTCTGGGTTTTCAAATTTATTTTAGTATTTCTGTGGGCCAACTTCTCTTCTGTGGTCTTCTATTTCACTTTATTAAGAGAATGGAGMGAAAGGGGGAGGAGATGGGAGAAATTTGGGCATAGTAGAGTTGCAYTGAGAAAAGATGGMGAAATGAGGAGGGGTAGGCATTCTTTTATACTTGGGAGAGAGGAGAAACCCCTCTTGGATGAATTACAAGTGTCACACATCCAGGAGAGATAGACAAAGTCAAGGAAGAGACACTTTTAGGGTTTTGGGAGTGAGTTAGGGTTTGAGGGGTGAGATGTGAAGGGGGTGTTATCGCATAGTTTGTAGCTAGGAGTAAAGGCTGTAAGGTAGAAGGCCAAATTGGCATAACAGGAACCTATCCCACCCAATGTCACCTCGATGGGTAGGTTCTTTCTCTTTAGGGAGGCTAGGCCCAGGGGAGACATCCCCGGTGACCTGGGGTTTTGAAAGGGAAAAGGATAATAGGACAAGGACAAGTTCCCCCTTTCACAGATCACCGCCAATCAGATAGTCCCGGCTAAACAACCAATAATAAAGTATAACCAAAGAAGAAAAAAAAAGCACCTGCTTGAGACAATACAACAAGGAAACTGATACGTGCAATCTTGGTTAGTACTTCATATATGTTAAGGATTATCTAATATTCAATATGAGCAATTTAAAAGTAAATGTTGACGAAGTCAATTTTTACAAAATAGCAATAGCAGTAATGTCACTTCATCAATAAATACTAGAATGATACAGCATTCAATATATCAAATAACTTCTTAACTCAATTAATGCCTTCAACAACCATTCAATTACTCAAAAGACAAAACGTTGCTGCAATAAAGATGGAATATTCAATGATGACGTCAACAACTTAGGGTTAGTTGGTTAGTCTAGGCAAGGGTTAGTGTAGTTAGGGTTTCAATTTCAAAAGGTTTGAGAGTGTTTAGCTCAATTCTACTTCAACGTTTGAGACTTGAGATCAGTGCCTTCGGGTTAAATGGAGTCAATTATGAAGGACACAAGAGTTGAAGGGGATGAGACTTAAAGGACTAGAGGGATAAGTTTTGAAGTGTTTCTAAGCATGGCTTAGAAATTGTAACCCTAGGGCAGAGAGGCTCATTCTGGTGTTGCTAAAGCAAGACCTTGTGCCCTCTCCTCCTTCCCGGCAGACAACTAGCTCAAATGAAACACAAAGTCAATACAAGAGGGTTTAAAGAGGGAGAGTGTTGCTAAGGCAAGGCTCTTTCATCAAACCCTAAAAGAAAACGGCCCTAGGTGTAGATAACCTAGGCCTGGGACGTCCTTCTCCTCTTGAAGTCAAAAGGTACGGCTAGCTAAAGGGAAGAAGAAAAAGGAGTGTAGCTATGGCTAGGATCTCTTCTTCTTCTTCAATGGCTAAAAGTTTTTCTATCAGGGGACATGAGACAAGGACCTACTTGTGTGCTTGTCACCTAGGGTTTTTATTCAACAAATTATAAATACATGTAAGAAATAAGACTACAACCATTCAATCCATAAGTTTTGCAGAAAAATACTTACAATTCATCAAGAAATAATCATGCAAACCCTAGTTGTAACACCTTCCTTCAAGAAAAACACCATAGAATGCCATAAATCTCTTCCTTCAACAAGTGCGCCTTCCTCAAATCAACCAATAACCCAAATAGGGTGCAAATTTCAGACCTCACTATGAGTGAGTGAAAGATCATGATAAAAGTGAGAGTCAAAACCCTCAATATATAGTGTATCAATGACCTAATTTTACCTTTTAGGTCATAAAAAGGCTGACAAGGCCATAATGTCAAAATCATACTATTTTTACATTAAATGCTAAGTAAAAGCTCTAATTAAGAAAAAGGTGAGACGTCAAGCCCCTCTGAGGGGGACGTTAGCCCTTTCTAGGGTCAGTGCAGCATCCAGAAGCCAAACGTTAGCCCTCCTTGGGCTCTTCCAAACTGCCACACGTGCCAACCACCCTGTCCATCAGCCATATGCTCATGATGATGTCATAAGCCTCTTGGTGACATCCTGGGTCATCTGGAGCCAACGTTGCACTGCAAGAGGGTCAATCCCCCTAGGTCCAGCTCAACCAAAGTGCCCCTGATGGAACGTCCTCTTCTTCTTCGGTGCAAAGGCCCTGATCCATCTCCATTCTATCTCTGCTCCCTGATGGGGTTTCATCATCCATTTGGTGGGCTCTTCAGCCCCATGGAGGTCCGAATTGGTCATCTCCCCATGTGTACCGGTCCAAATGGTACCTGTCCGTCGGGTATGGTCCTGCACATCAAAAGCTAAGACCTCCATGGGCTCATCAGTCACAGGGATCATAGCAATGTCAATCACATCTCATCATCAATATTATTAAACATATGCATAAAAACCCCTAATACATCAATCAATAGCTCAAAGACATTACAAAAACCTACAATTCAAGATTGGGGAAAAGGCCAAGGCATCCTATTGGGTTAGTGTCCACAAGAAAAGGAAAGTTTCCAGGAAGATCTCATCCAAGCCATGTAAGTGAGGTGATGTGGCTAGGGGATGTCCAAACATGTGGTTGCAGTGAGGGCTAAGGATGCATAAATGTTACCGGTGGGTGCCTTTGTAGAAGGTGAGTTGTACCTGTCATGGATGCATTTTTTTCCAAGCCCATCTTGCCTTTATTCTCTTTCTTGCTTTATTCTTTTATTTGCTTTTCTTCTTCTTTTTCTTTTCATTCAAGAACTAACCAGGGGACACTGCCTTGGCATGGTGACCAGAGTTGACAGCGTTACCCACAAGTACTTTCACAGAGATGAGAAGGTTGGCTCGTGATGAGACCCCCTTTCCCTTGGCCATGCAACCAAAGGTCACCGCCCTGGCGTGGTAAGTAGATGGT
>JASDQU010198417.1:8370-19445 GCA_032191745.1 Picea mariana
ACTTCGGAAATCGAAGGAGAAACATCATTTCTGGATCTTTTCTCTTTAGGTATCTATGGTGTGTTTGTATGAGAGATAATGATTTGAGGAGACTGTTGTTTTACCTCTTCTAGTGTACTCACCTCCCACTTCATTTGATTTGCAAACTTCTCTATATCCAGCTTGGGTGCATGAATATACAGAATATTCTTGTTCTTCACTCTCATCTCTGTGATGATTCCCCATGGATCGTAGTGCCATAGGAAACTTGTGTCAAACTTCATTTCCCTCAAAAGTTTATCCGCCTCTTCCCCGACAGCTCGACTATTGTGGATAAAGGACCCTATTTTCCCCTTGATCCTCAGCTGTTGTCTCCTATTCAAAGACATGAAGTGTATGCCATTAGAATTTATCATTTGTCTTATATATTCAAGGGAAAATATCCTCATCGACAGATACTTGGGAAACTTATATGGATCCAAATCACACTCATATACTATGATTTCTATATAGTTCTGATACATGTACCAATCTCCCATTTTTGCGAGGTCCGAGAGGTGCAAAATTCTTTGGATCTCCTCATTTATCCTTGGCTTGGGCCTCCTAGTGAGCATGCTCACCACAGGATGGTAGAACTACTCGATGAACTGTTTGAAGATGAATTCTGTAGAGTTTCTTCTGAGCAGTGAGGTCCAAGTTGATACTACCTAGGGTTTGTTGTCCTTGTCCATTTTCTGCATCAGGAAGGGGAACTTCTCTATCTGAAAGAAGATGAACATGTAGGCCAGTATAGAAGAATACCATAACATGCCCTCTATGGTGAATTTTGAAAGTTGATCATGGATATTCTCTGCTAGGAAAGTGTTATAGTCGAATTGGATGGTAGCCTTTTCCTCGGTCGAGAAAATGGATAGGAAACCCAATATAGGTTTGTCTATCCACTCGTTTGAAAAATAGCCAAGTAGAGAACAGAGTGATGAAATTACTTGGCTTCCTCTTTCTGAGAATAGGGAAGAAGGGTATGGGGGATTTGTCTTGGGAAGCTGACCATCTTGCGGGAGGAAAAGCTCAAATATTTGGGCTCTTTGAGGAAAAGACATATTCTGATACAACTCTATTAGAATTTCAAGGTTGAAAGGGGATAGGGAATCAACTCTAGGTATTTGTAGTATCTGATCAATGGTGTCTGGCATGATAGAGAAAAGATTTTCTCCGGACAAAGAAACCATGGTTCTCTGGTCAGGGAGGTAATGAGCTTGACATTTTAGAGAAAATTTGGGGAAGTGGTGGACTTGGGGGAATAGATAGAGAGGAAGATTGGACTCCCAGAGCCCAATTTCATCGCTTTGATCTATGAATGTATCTTTAAACCATGACTGTAACTCTGTGAAGTCAAATTCGCACCTTGTCTCTGAGATTAAGTAATCCTTGTCAGCTAATGGGATCCTATTGAGGTCGACAAGAGGTGGGAGGAACAGATTTTCCTTGGCTTCTGTTCTTTTAGATTTGGACGCCATCACTATGAAAAATACCTGCAATTTAAACAAAAAACGTTAGCGGGTGATGGCTATGGTTAGGTCAACAAATGGATCAACAAAAGTAGAAAAGGATCGTCCAGTGTGTGGAGAGAGTGAATAATGTGCAAATGGTGGAAATGGGGATGGCTTTGAGTGAACGAGTATCCGTTGGGTGTGGGTGATAGGTTTGTAGGATAACGGATAGGTAGCCTGTAATAAATGGCCAATGAGTCGTTTGAAGTGTGAGATGGCAGGTGAAGGATGGATGAAGGGTATGAAAGGGTGATGTGGGATGCACTGATTAGGGTGAAGGAAGATGTGAGGTGGTTTTTGATGGGTGACCAGGGGGAGATAACTGACGAAGTTATGAGACGGGACCCGTAGGGGGAGGTAGTGGAGTGTGATGTCACCAGGCGACGACGGTATGTCAGAAGGGTGGTGTTGTGGGTGGGAAATCCCTCCTACAGACTAGCACTAAGGGTTTTATCATGCATGTAGAAATAACCTAAAGACTCTTACCTTTTACCATCATCCCATGCCTAAACCCCCATTACTCATGTGTAAATACAAGGCTCAAGAGATTAAGTTGACATATCTTATTTTTCATGTTTGATGTCGATCCATTTTTCGTGCTTGGTCATTCTTTGACTGCAACTCTCCTCCCAATGATGACCTGCATTCACTAGAGACAAACAAAGAAATCCTCATGCATTTGATCTATGAACTAATGGGTTAGATATTTAATCAATCATATAATCAATATTCCAATAATGACAATCTCATATGGCGGGACGAGAAAAGTGATTCTTTTATTAACTTCACAATGATACCTTACAATGATAAAGTTGGCTACTGCTCCTCGATTATGGTCTTGGGCTCTTCTTCCATTGTCTTCCAACTGCTTTTCTCTATACTTCTCTTTGCACAAGGATTGCTAAAGGTTGGGACAAAGGGAATGCTTAATCGAGTATAGTTTCTTTACTATGATTCTCCTCCTTTCAAATGGGACCCCTACCCCTTCTTTTATAGGCTAGAAGGAGATAGGTATTTCGTCGAATGACCAGCCATGCATGGCCGAAAGTTTTAGTTAACTTGCCCAAAGCTATGTGTTCCATCAACAACTTTCCTTTTTTCATGCTTCTGAAGGTCCACGCGGTCTATAGTGGGTCAGCTAGTGTGGACACTGTAGATACACGCAAACTGTAGTGGAGTAGGGTGTGTGGGCCTTTAAAAATGGAGTTTTTTAGAATAGCTCTTCAGTGGTGTCTTGGAAAAGAAGGAATATGAGATGGCCTGAAACCAGGAAAGCATGTTTGGTGCAAGTTAGGGTTATAACAGATGCCCCCTAATGTGAGAGGTTAGAAGAGCATCTGATGGTCGAAATACATTACCAATATTTATCAACGTACCAAACCGGTGAGCCCAGGGACCGGAATTTGGGAGGTGCCATCTGCAAAATAATAATTGTCTCACCGAGGCAGGCATACACATGCTCAGGATGAAATAAAATCATGGCTACCAATCAAATACACTGTAGATCCATGTCATATAACTATATAAAGCGTAGACACGAGCAATACACAACGGATCTACATCTCAAAATCAAAATATATACATGTATAGTATCCATCTTCTAGAAGTTGATAAGGCCCGATGGTTGTAGATGAGGTCTTCGGATCTCGAGAAACAACTTCAAAATCTTCAAAATGCAGGTAGGAGTGTAATATAAGTGTACGAATTCACTACCCAGAGGCCTTCGACGGCTCGTCGGGTATGGACTAGATGATATTGATGATCAAACTGAAGGCTTCATTGATTTCAAACAAAGACTTGATTGGACTTTCGGGATGGTCGGGCATGAGGGAAAGAGACAAAATGCAAAGGGGTTGACTCGGGCTTGGTAAAAATTCCCTTGGGAAATAGCACGACAAATGATGAGACTCAGGCAGCATGGCATTTGACATAAGTTCATGATGCAGGAGGCAACGCAAACTCTCCATATGTTTGGAAGAATAACCAAACGAAGGAGGACATAGCTCTATGTAGCAAGAATAGCTTCCGAAGGTCGTATTAGATCCCAGAGCTTGAAGAACAAATGGAAGGATGTGCTTTGTCCAAGGGTGACTCATTGTGCTGCCAAATAAAAAGAAAATACTTTTCCCTTCCTCTTTTTGGGGTATATTTGATTTTTTTGTCTTTTTTCAATAATTTTGGAAAAAGCATAAAAGAATTCTACGTTACAAAGGAGGAATCAAGTGTCGCAAATATACTAGTTCCAAGTGCATGGAACATAGGGATGCTCAGGGCAAAGGGACATATGCAAGAAAAGGACACTTGGGAAAAATCCTCCAGGGGCCAAAGGTGTCAAGACATAGAGGCAAAGTACTACAAGGCTTGCGTATAAGGTATGCTTTAGATGGCTCAGTTAAGAGCAACATGGAGCTGGAATTAGGCCAAAGATGCGGGTATGCAAATGTGATTAATAATACACACAATGGTAATGTCCTTCGATTTAAGTTTAACAAGCCTATTGAAGGTAAGCTCGGTGGTTTTTCATATTTAGAGAGTCTGAAAAAATGTAAAAGGAGACTCCAATGGGGTATCTTTTTTGAAGGTAGTCGAGTTGGTTTGAAAAAGGGGTAAACTAGCACCGAAAAGACGTCTATTCAAAACCATTTTAATGAGTGTGATAAAGACAAGATCACTATGCCATTTTTTCATTTTTAAGGAGTCTGAAAAAATCTTAACTATGGACTCTATCAGGAATGTTCTTCTGGACCATTTTAACAAGTGTGAAAGAATAAGGTCACTCGACGATCTTTTCAATTTTAGAGAGTCTGAAAATAGCTTAACTATGGACTCCATGGGGGTTCCTTTTTCATAAATTTAGTCCCTCGGGCTCGAAAAAGGGGTAAAATTATACCTGAGGGTACTCTTCTAGAGAACTGAAGTTCCTAAGAGTATACCTTTGTTCGTACAGTTGACTGTCTAGACCGAAAAAGGGGTAAACTACTGCCAGATATACATGACTTCAAATTTCAGTTTAACAAGCGTGAAAGGCCACAAGATCACTCGACAATCTTTTCATGTTTAGAGGGTCTAAAAAGGGCTTAAAAGAAGACCTGTTATGTTTTGGGAGTCTCATGGGTGAGATCAAGAGTCATGAAAATGAGTCTCAAACGTGTAATCAGGAAAAAAAAAAGGACTCCCGAGCCTACAGTCATTAGTGACAGCATGGACACCATAATGCAACCAGAATCTACCTAGGGAATCCATGTTCCTGGTAAGCTCTACCACCAAATTGAGAAACTTCTAAAGCATCATGATGGTTCTGTGTCACAACCTGATGGGATCGATCCTATGGAAAATGGATAAATACAACGAGATACAAAAGTAGGGGTGGAAACCTAACCTATATGCTCAAGTTGACCATCTGAGGTTTTTACCACAGACCGTCAAAAGTGACCCAAAACTCCAAAAAAAAGTCATGATACCCGATTGTAACCTTCCAAAGAAACTCTTGAATAACTCTAAATGGTTTTCAATTCAAAGAAAATGATAAGGGGGGCCAAAAAAATGACAAAAAAGGGCAAAAAAGTCTATAAATAGAAGCTGGCAGCTCATTATCACCATTGCTGATTTGGAAATTGACTCTGGATAAAAAAAACCCATTTGATAAAAGTGGTGATTCCGGGAGCTACAGTGGACGAAACGACCATCTGTCTGGACCAAGTAAGTATAAACTACCTCCTTTTTTCTTTTTAATTCTTTATTTATGCATTTAATTTGGTTTCTTGGGGGGCGTCAACCTTTAAAAGGTCGTCCCTAGGTCCACGCGGGCTGTCCTATGACAGCCCGTGTGTACACTCACTCTGTCTGATGTCAGATCATCTGTACACATGACTGTCATCATAATAGGCCGCATGGACCCTCCCATGAGTGCAAAAAGGTTTAAAAAGCAAGGCCTAACCCTCTGAAAATTTTCCCATGTGCAGGATCTATGTGCAATGGAGAGAATGAGAGCATGAAGATATCAGTGCACTAGTTGGAGAAGACCCTAACATTGTGGTAGTGTTAATGAAATGTGGTTTGCTCAAGTTTTTCCTGTGTCCTTTCATGAGAGCACAACCTAGGCTATTGAATGCCTTGGTTGAATAATGGCACCCTGATGCAGAATCTTTTATGTTAAAGGGGCAGTCACTAGTGCCCACTACAGAGGACATATACTTTTTGACAGGCCTCTCCAAGAGAGGGGAACCAGTCAATTTCTAGACATTTCCTTCGGGGCCACATAACATATTGGAATTGATAGGACTTTATTATGAGGCTGGTACAGACCGATCGAGCTCATAGGTTCCCATAAGCAGGATCACTAATTTATCACTACAAGTGATTGTGTTTCTTATTGGGTAGATGGCTGGCTCTGCGGCTCTACATCAAGCCTCATGCATAGATGAACTGTGCAGTCTAGTTCTTAAATGCATAGATATTTGATTGGAGATCTACACTACTGGATTGCATGAAGAGGTAGTTGACAAATTGTTGGTTGTGGACACAAAGGAACTTCAGGTTTTAGATGATTCTATGCTATTTATTCTTTGAAAGAGTTCCTAGTTTCAGTCCTCGAGTGGTGGTATGAGGACATTGGGCCTCTCTTCCTGTGGTTTGCAGATGGGCAGTGTTGTTGCCACGACAGGGTGGTGGAAGGACCAATGAGTCCTTTGATGATGACTTCTTTGCTTGGTTGTCGCGGAAGATCCCAACTATAGAGGATTATCCTTATGCTGGGATTGATTTCTCGAGAGATCTGGAGATCCTTGTACCTCCAGGTGAGGAGCGAGGCAAGATGGTTAAGTTTGCATCATTTTTTTTGAAACATATATAATTTTTATGTTGTTTTTTGTATATATCATTTTTTTATACCAGAGTATTTAACAGATATGTGTCTATTGTGTGTAGATGTGGGACCCTCACAAACTTCAAATTATGCAAGGAACAAACATCGTCCTCGACCAGGGGTCACACCTGCCACCGCAGGGGGACCAACAATAGTAGGAGAGATTCCAGCCGGTGAGACTGAGAGGGTTTTGAGATGAGTTGAACAAAATTTTACCTCGCTCACTCACACCATCCCTATGGCATAGATTGAGGATCTGCCACCATCCATGTAGCCTCATGTAGTGGGGGCACTGCGGACATGAGTCCAACTGTTTCGGCATTTGGCAAATGCTGTTGATTATTACAACAGGGCCCACAGGCCCTGACTTTAGTTAGTCTAGACTTTGATAGCTCCACTTGTATATATTTTTTGAGGGCATAAGCCCCATGATTCATTACTGGTCATATTTTTTGAGGCTCTTGCATCCACCTATGTACTGTGGTTCTTATGATATTATATATGGATTTTTATGTCTTTTTGTTTCTTATGGATCATATTTTCCTTTAAAAATGTATTTACATGTTTATGTGTATGTATTTTTATATGTGTGTGAGATGCTAGTCTAAAATTTGATTAGCTAAAGTATGTGTAACTTGGTTTAATCTCCTAGGAACATGAAAATATGTAATATAATCAAAGCTTCGTTCTAAGAGACGTACCCTAAGGAATCGTTGGTGTAAAGTCGGATCATGAACATGGTAGACTCTATTTAACTGAGACACAATCAACTGAGCATCTAAATAGACCCAGAGATGAGAGATACCAAATGACAAGGCGTCATGAAGAAACTCAATAACTGCATTGTACTCAGCGACATTGTTTGTGGTGTTGCCTAAGCATATACCTCCAGAAGATAATAATTGGCCTCGAAATGTAAAAATTACCCAAGCTGGGGAGGCAAGCCTTCGAGTGTGCTTGCTAGTACTGTCTGCGTATCCAATGAACACCTTTAATTCACTTGAAATCTGCCACGGTGACAAAAGATAACATAAAAAATGACACATCCATACTACTAAAAGAAACTAGAAAGTAATAGTACAAAGACTATACATATGTTACAAAAACTTACCCAAGGTGACCTACCTATTAGTAATACTTCTTGAGGTAGAGCCCATTTATAGGCTTTGCCAAAGCATTTCCCTCAAAGTCAACCAGATGATAAGAACCCTTTTTTAGAACCTCTTTTATGATGAAAGGTATGAACCACATGGGTTAGAATTTTCCTGCCCCCGGGGGGTCCTTATCTTGGTCATAGACTAGGACAAGGTCGCCTTCATGGAAAACCTGAGGATGAATAGATCGATCATACTGACACTTGAATTTATGTTTGTGAGCCTCTTTGGCCAGGGCTGCATCACGACACTGCTCATTGAGCCGCTCAAGGTATAATAACTGTTCTTTAAGTGGAGAAGTGTCTGGCAATAACTGTACTGCCAATTTTAGGGACGGGATCTGACATTCTATAGGCAAGACTGCTTCCAACCCATAAATGAGTTGAAAAGGTGAGAAACCAGTTGCAGTCTTAACAGAATTTTGGTAAGCCCATAATGCCGAGTATAACATCAAAACATCCCAGACATCCTAGACATCTGTACCTAAAGCCATTATGTAGGTTCTCATTCTAACTTTCCAGAATGCAAAGTTTGTTCCATTGAACTGTGGGGCCTTATTGGTTGAATTTCCTTCATGGATTGACATGTTTAAGCTCTAGGATCTACCTTTAGATAAAATGGACCCGCTCTGATACCAATTGTTGTACAACTGAGAGAGGGGGGGTGAATCAGTTGTTACCATTCTTAAACAATTATGCTTCTTTTAAAATATTTACAAGGCACTCAATCATGAACAAAATAATGCAGGGAAATAAACAATGGCACATTCAGCATCAATCACATATGTGAGAAACACAGAGACAAATATTTCCCAAGGAAACCCATACAGGGTAAAAACCTCTTCTTCTTTATATGATAAGTATTATTTACATTCTTTACATTATCATACATATGAGCACCAACTCATTGTGAGGCTACAACCTCTACTTTTTCAAGATGCGACTTGATGAGAGTACTAACTCTCTGTTTTCTATAGAACCCACTAGAAGGAAGAACCAACTCCCTGGTTTCTCTAGCACCAACTAGAAGGAAGCACCAAATCCCTGGTTTCTCTAGCACCAACTAGAAGGAAGCTACAACTCCATGTGTTCAAGAACCGACTTGAACCTATGAGGACACCAGTCCTCCCTAGCACCTCCCTACCACCCTAGATTATAAATATGAAATACTGAAACCTATTACAGTGATATAGTGTTCAATAATAGCTTACCAGTCTCATCATTGTTCTGCAAGATTTTTCTACTCAGTCTTCCTCAATATCTTCCTGCATGCATCTGCTGCTCATTCCGTTCTTCTGCCTTTTGTGCTCTATGTGCCATTCCCATTCAATGGACCTTTTGTTTCCTCTCCATTTCATCTACTGCACCACCCATTTACTTCTTCACACCTGCATTACTTCACCTCAGTAACAAAAACATCATCACTTCTATGTGTCGTGTACTTATAGCTTCTGTGCACCTTGTGCATGCAATGTACGCAATGCCTCTGCCTTCTCATACCACATTCATCTCCTCCACATCCCGAGTGCTCTGTCTGATCATCATGGTAACCCTTCATCTTCTCTGGTGGTTTTCCCACGTGTTCAACATCACTGGATGTCATGCTGAGATTCCTCAGCCTCTCTGGAAGTCGAGACTCTTCGTCTTCTCTGTCTTAGATGAGCTTATCCTTTCTGTTTTTAGCTACAGACTTCAATCCCCTTCCATCTGTCAATCGCCTGTATCAATAATCCTCAATCCATTGGAATATGCCTTAAGACTCTTCATTTTCTTTGGTGATCACACTCATTCCTCTTCGAGTCCTCTGGCAGAGATCATCATTTGTTTTAGCTGTTACACTGAGAAGCACACAAGTAGCCTTGCGATCTTGTTCAACTTCACCTGCACCATTGGATTGAATTCATAGAAACTTGCGTTTACTTCTCCATTTCTCACTTTTCCATTTCGGGATCCCCATGGTAAATATTTCGTTACACTCCATGTCCCGATCCCCGAAACCCCAAAATGGAGCTTATCTAAACTAGCTCCTTCCTTCATCTTCTATCGATGTGACCAATCGTTGCGACCACAGATTGAGCCAAAACGTGTTTCACATTTTGACATTTCTAGATTTCAGCACTCCTATCGTAGAGTCTCTTGATGCTCCATGTCCCGATATCCGAAGCTCCGAAATGGAGTCAGATCAACGGTCCACACTCTAAGTGATTCAACAGTCCCGATCTCTTCTTGATTTTGTATATCACGATTTCAGGGTTCACGACTTTGGGACTCCTATGGTAGGAGTTCTTGACATCTCCATCTCCCAATTTTTGAAACTCTGAAAGGGAGTCAGATCAATGGTCCACATAACCCCCTGAGATGGACAGTTGATGGGATTTCGGCATTTCACATTTCGCAATTTCGGGACTCCTGTGGTAGGAGTTCTTGACATCTCCATCTCCCGATTTTCAAAACTCTGAAGTGATGTAAACCTGCTGACATCACACGTGGATTGACACATGTCGAATAACTACCATGTGTCACTCTGATTCATGACTTACATGTGCCTGAAATGTTGAATCAGCTTGACACTTGTCATTTCCTAGTTGTGCCACATGTTCTTAGCTGACGTGCCTATTTCAGGATTTCACATTTTGCAAATACAACATTCTTGTTGTTAAGTGTTCTTTGGCAATTCAAAGTCCCGGTATCCGAAACTCCGAAATGGAGTTTACTTCGGGGTTTCACATTTTGTGAATTCGACATGTTAGGGAATCCCATTCCTTTGACTTCCCAGTCAGCGAAATGGCGATCTTTCGCCACATGTCCTATGGACCCAATGGTCCAGATCTTATCAAAACTTCACGAGCCTTTGTCATGTCTAATCAACGGTCTAGATCAATCCTTGATCCGACGGTTAGGAATGTATCGTGAATTCACAAGTCTTCATTGTGCCTGATTCAGGATTTTCTGCCATGCGCTTTGTCCTTTTGTATTTCGGGATTTTATACCATGCAAGCATCGTTGCACTGTTGGTCTTGCCACTTTCTCTTGTTCATCATCATCGGGTTGTGCTTGCCATCAATGACAAACAAATACTCTTCCTTCTGTCTGAAAAACATGCCAACAATATCCCCCTTTGGCATTGATGGCAACCCCTTGAAAAACATGCAGCTATAACTATACCCCTTTGGCATCCTTGAAATCCATACCACTGTAGCAACTATAGCCTCCTTGAAATTACAACACTTTCTCCCACTTTGACATCAATGTCAAAGAAGAAACATGCTCCCCCTGAGTTGTTGCAGTACATACTCCCCCTGTCAACTATGAGAATCTTGGAAATACACCAGATATTCAATAAGTACTCCCCTTGACCAAGTGAATAGATTAGACACAAGAAATTATAACCCACAACTTTTGACGAAGATATCCAAAAGGGGTTGTTGCTAATGGTTTAGTAAAGATATCAACAATCTGTTCTGTAGAAGGAACATAATTCAGCTAAACAATTTTGTTTGTAACTTGTTCTCTGAGAAAATGGTACTTT
>JASDQU010198419.1:0-19404 GCA_032191745.1 Picea mariana
TGTTTTGCTGTCAACACTCTCAGTCAGTTCATGGTGGAGCCGAGGAGAGTGCACTGGGTGGCAACAAAACATGTGCTCAGGTATCTTTGTGGTACGGTAGATTATGGTCTGGACTATCATAGAGGAGATGGAGTTCGTCTGGTTGGCTATACAGACTCAGATTGGGCAGGATGTGTCAGTGACATGAAAAGCACTTCAGGGTGTTGCTTTGGATTGGGATCACCAGTTGTGTCTTGGTTCAGTCGGAAGCAGAAGTCAGTGGCTTTGAGTTCAGTAGAGGCTGAGTATATGGCAGCTAGTCAGGCTAGTTGTGAGGCCCTTTGGCTTCGTAAGATGTTGGTTGGATTGTTCGGTGTGCAGTTGAGGCCTACTGTGATTTACTGTGATAATCAGAGTTGCATTAAACTTTCATAGAATCTAGTCTTTCATGACTAGTCTAAGCATATCGAGATTCGGTATCACTTCATCCGTGATTATGTTCAGAGAGGAGCTGTGGAGCTACAATACATATCTATTGAGGAGCAGGTTGCAGACATACTCACCAAGGCATTGAACATGAGCAAGTTTGTATTTTTCAGGGACAAGCTTGGAGTGGTGAGTAACACTTTCCTCGGTATGAGGGAGTGTTAAATTTTTTAATTAAAATAAAGTACCAAGGAAAGTGTTTCTCTTCCCTAGGCGCCTAAGGGGGAGAAAGTGCCGAATGTGGGTCCTAGTCATTTAATTTGTGAGATGCAAATTAAAATGTGACTTTATGATTAAAGTGAGGGTGAGTGAAGAGACACCAAATCTCAGCCACCCATCTAATCTAATCTCAACCGTTAGATTAGAAAACTCCTCACCTTCCCTCATAAGGTCGACTTGGGCAAGAGGGCGCACCCATTCTTGGGTAGTTGAAACATTCGTGTTGAGAGAACAAGAGTAGTTGAAGCATTCTTTTTGAGAGAACAAGAGGAGTTCAAGCATTCTTGTTGAGAGAACAAGAGAGAGCAAGAGAGAGGTCGAGCTGAAGCAAAGAGACAGCAGCTGCAATTTTTGGGAGTATTGGCATGCATTCCAAGGCTGCCGAACAACATTTAGTGGCACAGAAATTGAGTCTTAGCAGAGTTTTGGCATGAATTTCGAGACAGTCCATGCAACATTAATTGTTGGGACAGTCGTACAGTTGTACGGATTTCTGGTTCAGAAATTGAGGAGCAAAGCTACATGAATGTCTAGATAAGTTTGTGTAAATTTCTGAAGATGAATATGCTGTAAAAGAATTTCTCAGAAGCTCATAAATAATACAAAGCCCTCTCTCACTGGTTTTCCCCGTGTGGGTTTTTCCAGGGTCGAAGTTAGACCGAATATCTTTGTGTCTATATTTTCTGAGTTTTGCATATTGATGATATTTTATTTCTGAATTGAAAATGATGTTTAGAATCCTCATGTTTCAGTTCTGAAGTTTAGTTTCTAATAAGTTTTTATATGCTGAAACAGTGTTGTAACCTATGCTAAAACAGTGTTGAAACTGGAGTTTCAACATTTAACTTTGGTTGAAAAATCAGCGAGACTGAAACTGGGTTGGGGTCTGAAAACTTAACAATGTTCAAGATAGTGGACTGTGCGAGGTTCACAGTCCATGGTTGGGGGATTATCCTCGAGTTCTTCCCCTTCGTCCTAGTCAAGTACCTGTGAGGGGTGAGCATGTTGTGGTCCTTGCAATCCCCTAGGTTGAAGTCACTGAATTTAAAGTCATGATATTGTCTAGCTGGGTTCGAACTGCACATATCCCCTTCGGGAGGTACATAGTAACTAGGGTGTAATCAAAGTCCCTTAAGACACTGTCATGACTCACCACGCCGGCCAGGGGAGGGATGTAGTCGCGCAGGATAGACAGGATCAACTTAGCATTCGCTAAGTCATCTCAATGCTTGGTTCTTTCCTTGGCTATAGCTCAGGATGGTCCATATCCACAAGCAGTCGATGGAGAGGTTTGCACTCCTCTCATTGATGAAGCTTGAATCCCTATAGATGCTACTTTTTCAACCATTAAATCGATTAAGACTTATTCTACGAAATTCTCTATGGCATTGATTTTGTCCGACATGCACACTCAAGATCGGATAACTCAGGTCAATGAATGAATTCTCAATGCTATAGAATAGGTGTCGATCTCAGTAAACAGAGTGCAGTAACAATGAGTTCTCTTGTTGGTGTGGATACAATTTGCAAAAGTATTCTCGATGCAACATTCGATGAAATAAGTAGACAACAATGTAACGGATCTCTCCAACAGGTGAGAAGCCTTCATCAATGCAGTTTTGTCTGTTACGACGCAGTTCCAATGGCCCGATGGTGAGCTTTCTGGCCATAAATATTGTTCTAACCATTCCGGGGCATTGGTATAATGGTCATAGTTCCTCCAACAGTCATATCACTCCGCCATGGTGAAGTGCCACTTTGTGATGTTTTAGTATCCCGATGAAGTTCCAATTTTGCAAACCTTCCTTTTGCGAATTTCCCTCTGGAACCTCCTGCAACTTTTCTAGCTTTGCTCTCTTCTTACTGAGGTTTCTAGCCTTTTCCCCTATGATATACATTATTGGGTTCCTCTTCCCATTCTGATTCTTATTTGTACTCAACATAGTAACTTCCTGTTGCTGAGATTCTTTCATAGGGTTAGAGAGTAGTACTTATTCTCTGTCTGAGGTAAGTGCTCTGCTCTTCTGTACATATGTTAGCAAAAATTCTTGTCTTGGGCTCGAGAGCATCTAGGTCTGTAGGTTGCATGAAGAATGCCCAAGCGTATCATGTAAAGCCCCATTTCAGGCTAAAAATCAAGTGAGCGGGCGAAATTATGTTGTCAACGGCCCAGATTCGTCCATAGGAGCAGATCGATGGTCGACGGGAAATCGTGGTTAGCAGAGTTGCATCGGGATTAGCATGATGGGTAGCGTCCATATACATTCATGAAGGATCTTGACCATCCATCCAAAAGGACACGTGGTGCGCGATCATGTCATGTTGGCAGTCAGGGATTCGAGGGGTAAGAGCTCCTCGTCATTTTACATCTCGAAACCCCGAACCCCGAAATGTCGATAAGCGCCCTTCAAAGCTGAGCCCACGGTCCTAGAGCCAGGTCACAATAAGAGAGCCCAGGAATGGAGGTAGCCCCCTTTTAATGATAAATCCATCTCGGTCATTCATCTGAAGGACACGTGGCACAGATCTGAGCCTCAGGTGGGGCCTTTCGGGATTTTCCTAGAAGTCATCTTAGCCGTCCATCCATCGATGAAACTCGGGCACGTTGGACTTAAAGGGGGCATGGATCTGGGAGGCCAGGATCTGCGTGCTCAGATCTACGGTCAGGAGCGGATTTCGGAGGCCCCCTGCCATTCTACCTTTAAGCAGAGGGGGGGGGTCCGGAATTGAGTGCGTAGCTCTCTAACGGCTAGGATCGGGGCACCTAAATCAATGGTTGAGGCATGATTTCAGACCCCCCTTGCCTTTCTGCCTTTAATCGGGGGGTCTGGAATTGATGTGCTATTATTGTGGGGCCCCTTTCCTGACGTGTCACCTTTGGTATCGTCCTCCCCGTTGCCACCTATTTTCCACTTACCGCCTCCCTTTTCACTTCTCATCTATCCACCTTCCCTCTCTCCATCCACATGGCACCTCCTCAGCTCGTCATCCTCTCGTCTCCTACCATGTGTCCCTCTCATTCCTAGTCACCTACTCCTGTACTTCTGCACTCCATGCTCCTTCCTCCTTTGTCTTATTCAGACTGCGTGGCATTCCTCAGCTAATGTCACAGCTCCCATTTCTTCTTCATCACCTCCAATGTGTTCACGCCTTTAAACCCTGTCACACCCTCTTTCACACCCTCCATAGGGATCCCTCGCAACAGTCCAGCGAAGTAGCACCCAAAGAAGGACCGTTCGACTGATCCAGGTGGCACCATTAGAAGACCTCCACTTCCCAGAAGGCAGAGTTGACCGAGGACGTCCCTAGTCCCAAGAATGCAGTTATGGCGGTTGTTGTTGGTGGTTGAGCATCATCTCTGCCATAAAGAGGAAGGTCCAGCAAAGGATTAATTAACGTCGACTCACCTATAGAAGGACAGTCTGAAATATGATGGCGTCTATCATAAGTGCATGATCATCCAGAGTCTACATAGGTAGGCTGTCAGAAGCCATGCAGATGCAATTCTTTAATGCAATGTCTCATTTTTGCTGATGTTGTTGTTTTTTAGTATATGTAGGCATTTTCGCCATTTTTGAAAGGATCAATGGTAGAGCAAAGCTCCCAACTGTAAAGTTTTAACAACCATTCTAGTTCCCTGGTTATGCATCAGTATGTGAGATTTCTTGTTTTATGACAGATAGTCCTTCTCACTCCATCTAAGTTTTCATCTTATACTAAGAGAGTTCGTGATCGACTGATTCGCACGAATTATTGCAGTTTTGTTATGGTAAAGGATTTATTGTTGCATTATTGTATTCTCTGGTTTTATGTGCTTGAATGTAAGAAGATCTTATGCTTAAGTGCTTTCTCCTACAGTCTATTAGAAACCTGTTGTTTATAACAGACCCTTGCACTCCTCTTATACAGGTCTTCCCCCTACTCACCCTTATTACAACTCACTATTTGAAGTTTATCTAAGACCTCACTTGCCCATGCATGCCTAGCCTAGTTTTAGAGTTGGAACAATATTGTTTTGAGTTAACTTCCATTCGATCACTTCTTTCATAAACAAATCATGACATAAACTAATGGGCATCGGGATCTACTCCTGCTGCAATCCAAGAGTGACTTCCATCGCTAACATTTCTGGCATCGTTGCCGGGGACGAAGTTGAAGATTTTCCCTGGGAAGAACGACATTGAGCCTCTGATTCTAAAGGTGCATCAGACATCAGAGCCCTTCAAGATTGCTACTGTGCACCTGGTGACTCCACTGTGGCGACTCCAAGGTTTCCACATAACTGTTTTAGCTATGGCTACTGTTAGCACATCTGAAAGCTGACCCTAAGGAGCTTTCTTGAGAAGGTTTCAACAGCTGCTTTCTCAGCTTGAGAAGCTTCCTAGGGTAACAACAACGTTAGGATCTGGTCTTTGATGGTGAACAAGGACCAGACACATTCGAAGCTGCGCATCTTTCACCTGGCGACTCCATGATTCAAGGATCGATTGGTGACTCCACTAGTTCGATATGGAGAAAATCCTTGCTCGCAGGTTTGCTCCTTTTAATCTTTCTTCTATTTCTGGTTTTCCTAATGTTGTCCCCTCTCCGAATGAATGGGGCAATTATTTGCCCATATTTGGAAAGCATGAAGATGACAACCCTGCTCAGCACCTCAGTGAGTTTCATGAACTCATGCATCAGTGGGAGATACATCATGAGGATGTATTATTGAAAATGTTCATGTTCTCGTTAGCAAGGGATGCACATAAATGGTATCATTCTTTATCCCCTGCTAGGATTTCTTCACTCTCGAAGTTTCATGCAGCTTTCGTCACCTATTACCAAGAGTTTTATCCCTCTGTGTTAGTTTGTCATAACTGTAGTGAGGCATACTACAACTCTATACTGGATGAAGTTGTTTTAGATGTAGGCTATGAGGATGATCCTGATGACCTAGATCAGAGCTCCGTCCTTTCTCCTCCCCATTCGTCTGCAACAGGGGGGGTTATGAGAGTGATGGAGTTCCCAGGGAGGAGGATGGCGCTCTGAGTGAACTACTGGTGCAAGCGATATTCCCCACTCCCCAGTGTGCAAAATTGGAATCTGAAGGCAACAAAAAGGATTTTCCAGTCTTCGAGGCAGATGATCTAAGCAACTCTTTTGAAGAGATTATTGAATATTTTTTGGATGTGTTAGCATCTGCCCCCAATGATCCTGTTGTCTCAGATTTAAACAAAGAAGCCATTGTGGAAGAGGATCGTTCTTTCTTCCTTCATGAGATTTCCCATGATGTATTTACATTTGGGATTGAAGAGAAGGATCAGGAGACCATTCCCTTTTTACAAGATGGGGGAGTGCATGGAAAAGAGGAGGAGAAACCAGAGGAACAACTGAGCACGCATTTCATGTTCTATCTGGAGCCAATCAACGAACATCCACCGCCTGAGATCAGTGAGCCTACGTCAGTTGTCCTCCTACCTGTGCTTATCAGAGATATTCAGCCACAAGTGGACAACTGTGTAGCACATGCAGTTGTTTGTCGCCAGTTTTCTGGGATTTGCCACTCATTCTATGACCCTGTCAACAAGTACATGGAGTGGCATTTCCCCTATGCCTTGGAGCCACCCTATTTCATCTCAACTCTAGCTTGTAAGGAGGACTTGAAGAGTGTAACCATTTTGTTGTCACGGTTACACCATCTGCTAATGATCATTGACAGAAGGAAAGAGATTCTATCCAGGAAGCTGCTTGAATGGCTATGGTGGAAATCTGCTTTCACCTAGCCCCATGTAAAGTGTTTTATTAGTTCAGGATTTTATATAAATAAGATCCTTTGAGCATGTATCTTTATTTTTTTGCTTTTATTTTTCGGCTTGTATTTTCAGCAGCGGGATGTTTTGAGCCTGACTCCATAGCCCAACAGCAAGGCACTGAAGCTGTGGAATGAGTTCTTAGAGCATCACAGGGACGACTCTATCCCCCATGGAGCCTAATGTTAGCGACAATTCTTGTCTTGGGCTCGAGAGCATCTAGGTCTGCAGGTTGCATGAAGAACGCCCAAGCATAGCACGTAAAGTCCCATTTCAGGCTAAAAATCAAGTGAGCAGGTGAAATTATGTTGTCAACGACCCAGATTCGTCCATAGGAGCAGATCGACAGTCGGTGGGAAATTGCGGTTAGCAGAGTTGCACCAGGATTAGCACGATGGGTAGCGTCCATATACATTCATGAAGGATCTCGACTGTCCATCCAAAAGGACATGTGGTGCACGATCATGTCATGTCGATAGTTGGGGATTCGAGGGGTAAGAGCTCCTCGTCATTTTACATCTCGAAACCCCAAACCCCGAAATGTTGATAAGTGCCCTTCAAAGTTGAGCCCATGGTCCTAGTGCCAGGTCACGATAAGCGAGCCTAGGAATGGAGGTATCCCCCTTTTAATGACAAATCCATCTCGGTCGTTCATCTGAAGGACACGCGGCGTAGATCTGAGCCTTAGGTGGGCCCTTTCGAGATTTTCCTAATGAAAGCGCTAAAGTCATCTTAGTCGTCCATCCATTGATGAAACTCAGCCACGTTGGACTTAAAGGGGGCATGGATCTAGGCAACCAGGATCTGCGCGCTCAGATCTACGGTCAGGAGTGGATTCCAGAGCCCCCCCGCCATTCTACCTTTAAGCGGAGGGGGGGGGGTCCGNAATGACAAATCTATCTCGGTCGTTCATCTGAAGGACACGCGGCGTAGATCTGAGCCTTAGGTGGGCCCTTTCGAGATTTTCCTAATGAAAGCGCTAAAGTCATCTTAGTCGTCCATCCATCGATGAAACTCAGCCACGTTGGACTTAAAGGGGGCATGGATCTAGGCAACCAGGATCTGCGCGCTCAGATCTACGGTCAGGAGTGGATTCCAGAGCCCCCCCGCCATTCTACCTTTAAGCGGAGGGGGGGGGGTCCGGAATTGAGTGCGCAACTCTCTAACGGCCAGGATTGGGGTGCCTAAATCAACAGCTAAGGATTCATTTCGGACCCCCCTTGCCTTTCTACCTTTAATCAGGGGGGGTCTGGAATTGATGTGTTATTATTGTGGGGCCCCTTGCCTGATGTGTCACCTTTGGTATCGTCCTCCCCGTTGCCACCTGTTTTTCACTTACCACCTCCCTTTTCCCTTGTCATCTATCCAACTTCCCTCTCTCCATCCACATGGCACCTCCTCATCTCTTCATCCTCTCGTCTCCTGCCATGTGTCCCTCTCATTCCCAATCACCTCCTCCTGTACTCCCGCACTCCATGCTCCTTCCTCCTCTATCTTATTCAGACCGCATGGCATTCCTTAGCTGATGTCATAGCTCCCATTTCTTCTTCATCACCTCCACAATGTTCACACCTTTAAACCCCTTCACACCCTCATCCACACCCACCATAGGGATCCCTTGCAGCAATCCAGCAAAGTAGCGCCCAAAGAAGGACCGTTCGGCTGATCCAGGTGGCACCATTAGGAGACCTCCACGTCCCAGAAGGAAGAGTTGACCGAGGACGTCCCTAGTCCCAAGAATGCAGTTATGGTGGTTGTTGCTGGTGGTTGAGCATCATCTCCACCATAAAGAGGAAGGTCCGGCAAAGGATTAATTGACGTTGACTCACCTATAGAAGGACAGTCTGAAATCTGATGGAGTTTGTCATAGGTGCACGATCATCGAGAGTCTGCATAGGTAGGCTGTTAGAAGCCATGCAGATGCAATTCTTTAATGCAGCGTCTCGTTTTTGCTGTTGTTGTTGTTTTTGAGTATATGTAGGCGTTTTCGCCATTTTTTAAAGGATCGATGGTAGAGAAAAGCTCTCGACTGTAAAGTTTTAACAACCGTTCTAGTTCCCTAGTTATGCATCTGTATGTGAGATTTCTTGTTTTATGACAGATAGTCCTTCTCACTCCATCTAAGTTTTCATCTTATACTAAGAGAGTTCACAATCGACTGATTCGCACGAATTATTGCAGTTTTTTTATGGTAAAGGATTTATTGTTGCATTATTGTATTCTCTGGTTTTCTGTGCTTGAATGTAAGAATATCTTACGCTTAAGTGATTTCTCCTACAGTCTGTTAGAAACCTGTTGTTTATAACAAACCCTTGCACTCCTCTTATACAGGTATTCCCCCTACTCACCCTTATTACAACTCACTATTTGAAGTTTATCTAAGACCTCACTTGCCCATGCATGCCTGGCCTAGTTTCAGAGTTGGAACAATATTGTTTTGAGCTAACTTCCATTCGATCACTTCTTTCATAAACAAATCGTGACATAAATTGATGGGCGTCGGGCTCTGCTCCTGCTGCAATCCAGGAGTGACTTCCGTTGCCAACAACAGACATATATTGTAAGTCTTCTTGGGTTCTTTCATCTTCGACATATGGATAGCTAGTCCTCAATAGCTTCGAATGGTCCTCTTGTTCTTTTAGTAAATGTGCTATCCTCTCTATCATGAATTCTCTTAGTTCTTTCTTCTTCTGTTCTAGGGATTCCTCTTCTTTTCTTCTAGTCCGATCCTTCTCAATCCATATTTTTCCTAGTAACATAGAAAATGGGGCGCTTCTCTCAATAAATTTAACAACCTCAAAATCTTCCTCTGTCGAAGTTCCATGAGAACTCATAGATATCTGGGTAAGTCATCCACACAGGGTTATCGACTTTCCTCTAAATAATATTATTCCTTCTAATGAAGGACTCATAGCAATCTCTCCTAAAATTTCCCAGGTTCTTTCTGTCATGATATTCACCTATGTTTCCTCATCCAAAACATAGTCAATGTCGAAGTCTCCTATTCATGTTTCTATGCACTCTTTTTCTTTGAAGATCTTTGATAAGTTGATATTTTTGTGATCATTCAAGGTTTCTTTCATTCGTAGTAATACAGTCTCTGATTCTTTCTAGGGATCTTTCATGGTCTCAGTTTCTTGGCCTTCCTCAGGGTTTTCTGGTCTCATATTCATTCTTTCAATCTTAATAATCATTCTACGGCAATCCAAAAATTCATGGTCCATAGCTTTACAACAAAGGCAAGTAGAAACTCTACCAGGGAATTCCTTAGCAATATGTCTCAGTCTTATGCAACTATAGCAAAGGGTTAATCCTCTCTTTCTCTTGAACGATCGCCAACCTTTCTTGTACTGTGCACTAGGATCACAGTAATTAACCTGCCAAAAATTCTTCCTAGAATCCTGCATCCATTTTTTAGTCCAAAATTTTTTTCTATGCATAGGAATAACATACCTTTCATTATTTCTATCAGATCTATTCATATCAAATATTATTTCTTTTAACTGTACCCTAGTTTTCAGACTAGGACAAAATTTATCAAACATACCTAGATCCATACTTTCAGAACAAAAATTTCCACTTATCTTACTTTTATCAGAGCACAAATCTTTCAAATCTTAAAATTTTCACTGTTCTTACCTATATCAGAGCACAAAGCGTTCAGATCTGCTTCCTTTCTTAGCACAGAGCTTCGCAAGTCAAGGTGCAGATCTACACACAAAGTTTTCTTTCTTTTGCTCAGTTCCCAACAATCATAGTTTCAGGTCCTGAGAACGGAACCATTTGGTAGCACAGGGGCAAACCCAAGGTTCAACACTTCAACAACATACCAACAAAACCCTAACTATCGAGCCTTTCAAAAATACCTGCGAAGCAGATGAAGTCTCACTCGAGGTAGAGGCAGGGGTGGTTGAAAAACTCTAGTGTCTGCAACCTTAGTTGGGACACAGATCTGTGATTGTAACACCTTAACAGAGCACTTAACATTTATAGTTCATTAGTATTTAACTTTTGTTTTTAGTGCAAATAAACCCTAATTACAACGCAACGCGGTATTCATCCAGATCTAATATATTCAAGCTCTAAGCATATCAACATAGATCATATCTAGCATCTTATTAACTTCATTAGGCACTAAGCTATCATATTCATCTAAGCATACATCGTTACACTAAGTAGTAATCATATAAACAATAAAAAATTCACAATGCAAAAAGCAACCACAACACAGGATATACATGGTTCACCCCCAGTCTGGGGCTACGTCCACCAACTCTTCTCTTATTTATTATTCTGTCAATCATCTAAATGCACAAAGCCACCAGATCCTACCTTGCATAGGACAAGAGATTTTCACTGCTAGATCCTCCTTCCCTGAGCTAAGTTACAACATAAAGCCTTTACACAATTTCTACAGTCACTTGCACTTAGCCTTGCAAGCTTCACACAGTATGCGCAAAGCATGTACAACTATCACTTGCACTTAGCACATCATCACACATATGTCTATATCATCCTTCACACCTCTTCTTACATCACCTAGACATCTATTTATACATTACAAAATGGGCCTAAACATGGGTAAACCCATGGGCCGACATCCCCATACCCGTTACATAAGCCCAAAACCCAAAAATCCCTAAAGAGGGGTCGGGATTCCACGATCTCTACTTTGACTTGCGCTCTACCTTCGACAGCCTATCGAAGTCCCAAAATAGGTCAAACCTGACCATGGATCTCCAAAACTTGGTCAAGGGCCAATAAGTTGAATGTTATGAGGGTCAACAGAATTAGAGAGAAATGATTATTCTCTTTGTGTTGTCCGAGACTCCTCATTATGAAGGTAATGAGAGTCAAGATATTGTTGCCCTTCTGGAAACTRTGTTGGTATTGATAGAAAGGGAGACGCAACTCCAAGAAGCAAAGGTATATGTGAAATCCACTAAGATGAGATCAGGTACTGATAGGTAACATGAACAAAGTCAAGATGTGGTGAGAGTCAAGACTACCCTTGGTTGGGGAATTTTGAAGGGGGGTTGGAAGCAACCATAAAACTATATCTAGTGTCAGTGGGATGACTAGATGTGGGGTTAAACTGTGCTAGAGGGTAACAACGTGGACAAACACAGAGATCATGGATACATGGACTTGGGATACTCAAGGTTTATGAATGATGTTGGAATGAAGAGAGAGAGTGGATGCCCCAACCGAGGGTGACATGGGTTGCTTTGCCAAGGAAAAAGAAATTCATCAAGGGTGATGAAACAAAGATAAGTAAATGCCAGAAACAAAGGATTTTTACAATTACCAAATAAATAAAGAACAATTTGGGATGAGTGTACAGATACAGAAATGGGTGCCCGAGTGCAAGATGGATTGGCTTGTGAGGGCGTAAGTTGCGAAGAGAATTGGTGGAGGGTGGGGGCCCCATGGGTAGGTTTTTGTATGAGGTAAATGAACGGAGGGAAATCTGCAGATGGGAAAACTGATGGTGGATGAGATGGAGGGATAATGATACTGTGGGGGTGCATTCAATAGAACTGAGATGATAGAACCTAGGAGCCCATTGGAAAATACGGAAATATGATGAGAAGAAGTATGTGACTTATTATCAGAAGTGCATAAGACTATCGGGACTCCCATCCCTAGGGGGTGAAATTAGCATGAGTGTCAAGTTTCCAAGGGGAACTATAAATGGGACAAATCATGTGGGGGAGAGTGCTACTGGGTGACAATACCAAAATGTAGTAGAGGTGACGGTATGGTAGGGTCGGATGTAAGGACCCTAAAGGTAAACGTTAGAGGGTGTGACTGGGAGATGCAATTGATTTACAAAGTGAATAATTACATACTAGTGTCGAACATATACCTGAAGGGGCTGCGTTGTTGTGATGACCAAGTACCTACACACATAAAAACCAATACACAACGTGAAAAATATCTAATGATAAAGAACATATAACAACTATCTGATAATTTTGAACATGAGCATGTGTACCTGAATGTGATGTGAGAAAAGTGCTCCCCCAGGGCCAAGTTCAGATGATGACCCAGGGAATGTGACTGTGTAGATGGCATGACCAGGATCCGGTGGCTGAGAACAGATCAGAAGAAATGGAGGCTTGGGGCTCCTATAACAGAGTGTGGAAGATTGGAAAAAGAGACTATATATGGCTGGTGGGCCCACAATGCCACCTCATTTGTACTTGTCTCTATAGTGATTTGACTAGAGAAATTGGAGGAGATTTGGCCATTATGGGAGCTCGAGTTGACCTATTCGGGAGTTGCGAGAGTCAGGTTAGTGGTCCCATCCTCCTGCATAGTGTGAATTTTGTAGAATTGAGTTAGGGGGGGGGGAAGATGGTAGTACAAGGGTAGGTTTAGGGGTGGGCCCACTATTGCACAGGAGAAGGAAGAATACACATGCGCAAATGCATGGGTATAACTCCATCTCCCACACATAATGTGCGGCTAGGTTTGACACAACCATGCATGGGGGCACGGGGAAGGGAAATACAGGCATGCATGAGATGTGCACCTATTAAGATGACAGTTGTGCACTGTGCGCAATTGTGTAGAGGATAGGTGCGCATGTGTGCACACCTGTCGGGGTGACATCTATGCATTGATGCACAACTATTTCTCAAACAACTACACATTAGTGCGTGGTTGTGCAAAGAATAGGCACACACTTGTATGGGTGAAATTCGTGCACTGGAGGAAAGGCTAAGGGTGTTTGAAAGTTTGAATTTATTTATTTATTTGATGGATGATGAGGGTTGACCAAGTGTTTTGTGTGGATGCAGGTGATCAGCTTGTGAATGGACAACACTATGTCAATCCATTGGAGAGAGAGAGAGACTAGGAGAGTCTTTGAGAGGCGGTGAGAGAGAAACTGGGCGTTCAGAGACACTTGGCAGCCTGCAGGTTTCTCAAGTTCTTCGACTGTAACTTGATACGATCACATGAGTTCCTGTTGTAGTATCTTATATCTATGTGGAGCATTGATATACAGTGCTTCATCGTTAGAGGGCAACAACTGACATTATCGATGGTCGAGGATGTCTATTTTCTGACGGGGCTCCCATTCCATCGGATGGCCCTTGTTGTTGACCCCCAGCTGTCGGGGGATGAGAGAGTGGTTGACTTGGCACGTCACCACTACTCGGGACCAAACCCGATGTCGAGTTTAGTCATTCATATTGAGGTGATCAATGAGATCTTGAAACATTGTGTTTCTGCCATGGTAGTGAGGATCTACGGATCCTTGGCGACTCAACGGATCACAGGAGGTCAATTGAGGATCATGGAGAGGGTCCTAGATGGGGACCATTTTTCCTGGGGGATGATGTTGCATTCTAGGATGATGGGGCAGATTCACTAGTGTCGGACCACCAACTCTAGTGACTTTGCATTTGGTTCTATCCTGGTGGCCTCGTTTCTGGAGAGGGTGCCCCTTTTGTGCCCTAGGATTTTGTTCATGCCTAAAGGGCCATGAGAGATGTGTCTTATGTGGTGGGACCATGTGTTGGCATGATATGGGGGAGGAGTGGGTGGCCATTACTATACGACCACAGTGGAACGCGTGTGGTGACATATGCCACATGTGATATTATGGTACCCATACGGTGGTATGGACTACCGACATGAACTTGACATGATGTTGCCTCCTGGGGAGGACTGGGATCAGAGAGGCATGTTTGTGTATTTATGTTTCATGATTTTGATAGCATAACATATGATTATATATGTGTATATGGATGCTGACTCTACCTTTGGTGTTTTTTTTCATATGTGGGGCCCCTAGGCTGTGAGGCAGAGATGGTCGGGGAGTCATCTCGCTAAGGACCAGTGTGACTGCCATGTGCAGAGCCGTGAGTAGGACAGAGGCATAGATGAGATGATGTTAGTTTTGGACCAACACATGAGATGAGGGCAGGCCAAAGGGGGAGACTAGATGATGCTAGTGTTGGACCAGTGCGTGAGAAGTATCTAGAGGCTAGAGAAGGGATGGAGGACCTGCGTCGATGGTTCGAGCATGTTCTACAGGGTGTGTCGGAGGGGATGTGGGCCCACATATAGGAAGAGAGAGTCTTGGATCAGTGTGTGGGTGTGTTTATGGCATGGCGGACCTTGATCCTCCGAGCAACTGTAGCGGGGGAAACGATGACTAGTCGGATGCCCCTTGGACCTAGAGGGCCCCCAGTTGGTGGGGTGCCTCCAACTGATAGAGGACCTGGGGAGGGGAGCTCTGGGGGCACCATGAGTGTTGGGTTTATGTATTTTTATAGGCTTGCAAGCCCATTTTGTATAGGGTAGTTGATACCCATTTTGTATAGGGTAGGGGGTACCCATGTTGTGCCTATAGGGGTGAGGGGACTCACTGGCCTACGGGCGATGTATTTTTGTAAATTGTAAACATTCATGACACTATTAAGGATATATATATATATATATATATATATATATATATATATATATATATATGGACACATATCTTTGGTGCATTTATGTCTTGATGTGTTTTGATGATTTTTTGTTGATGAGTTATGATGTCTAATCTATATGTTGTGACAGATATATGATGCTTATGTATATGTGATGATGTTTTGATGTGATAAATGCCACTCTAACACTAGGTTAGCCATATTATATCCTATTTGATTAAATTGTCTTGGAATATGTGTAAATTTGATTGAATCAAAGTTGCGAGATAAGAATCTAATTTGCAAGTATTTGCGAAAGAGGCAAGGATCATGAACATGATATATATTTTTGAGTTGCGGGATGACAAGCTGGGAATATAAGAGAATGCTAAGGTGATGAATGTTGTGGTGACTAGCCTCGACAAGGAGACCAATGACGGAGGCATACTCAGCTTGGTTGTTGGTGGTTGAGCCCAAACATATGCTGCTGAAGTTGAGCAGTACATGTGAGGGGGTATAGAGGGCCTAAGCAGCCGAAGCGAGATTCTGTGTCCAGTGGCTAGCACCGTCGACATAACCGATGTGGTAGTTTGATGAAGGATGCATCTGTCAATAAAAAAAATTATATATCATACATGAGGAGTGGTGGCGAAAAATAATACTAAAAACTCTATAAGTGTGGACAAAGAAAAATCCTAAGGTAGAATGGCTAGGCTCAGGTGTAAAACTTATTTAAGTACAACCTGTTAATAGGTTATTTGAGAGGATATCCTTCTGGAGAGGCCATGATGTATGCCCCCTTAGTGAGGAAGTGTTGGATGATGTAGGGTCCATGCCATAAGGACTCAAATTTTCCATGGCCAAGGGTATCGTGGGCGATATCGTAGACTAAGACGAGATCCCCTTCACTGAATGAGCGAAGGTTGACATGGCAGTCGAAGGTGGCTTTGGACCATTTTTTAGCTACCTCGTTGTTCTATAATGAAGATCGAAGATCATCATCCAACGACTCTATGGTTAGCAAGCATTGCTCCATTAGAGCAATGTCATGTAATAGCTTGATGGCAGTGTTGTTGACGAGCGAAATTGCACGCTCACCAACTAGAGGAGTGGATCCGGTCCGGGGTTGTCAAAATAACCCAAGCCGTTTGGGATGATCCACCCCAACAGGTTTAGCGGCTCCGTTGGCCAATCTAAGTCCAAAGAAAACGAAAGAAAACTAAAATTAAAGGAACTAATCTAAATGAAAACAACAATTAAAGCAAACTAATAAATAAATCTCAAATAAAATATATACAGCTTATTGTCTAATATTATACAGCAATAACTCCATGAAATTAGATGTTCAATTATCAACAGAATTAGATGCTAGTCGCAAATGTACAATATTTACAGATTTGCAGATTTTAAATGAAAACCTAAAAAAACCATTTGTAAACTGTCCTATGACAGCGAGACTATGTTTTTTTTATTTTTATAATTTTATGAGAAAGAAAATAAAATGAAAACTACCTAAGCTGAGAAATTAAAATAATAATCTATATTATAAATCTGAACTATATATATCTATCTAAACTACTTAAATAACACTAATAAACTAACCTATAATAACGCTTTCCAATTTGTCCCGTGCAAAGTATCTGATTCAGCTGTTCAATGGGAGGAAACCCGCACCAAATTTTCCACATGCTTCTTGTAAACAGGAAGCAGCAATGCTCTTTGAATATCAACGACAGAAAAAACAAGACATAAAACTGACAACAATCTTATGATTTACAAATCATCGCAGTTAGATAAATCCCTATGCAAAGATTTGTACAGAACAGTTCAATTAATGAAGAAGATAAACCTTTATTCATTAAATTGAAACAGAGTAATTGTTGTGCTAAAACTGAGATACAATAGACATGGACAAAATTTAAATCACAACGCATTAAACTGTAATAAGCCTTGATATCTAAAGTATTCAATGACTTAATCACAAATTAGAATGCACAAAACCTGAATGGAAGCATGATAAATTGAAAGCTAAAGTTGTTACAAAAAATCGACTTCCATTCAAGTCTGTATCATCATAAATCCATAGTCTTGTTCTCCCAACAGTGATGATGGGTTCATTACAAAAATAACAAGTATTTAAAGGCCACAGGGTAAAACATCCCTGTGGGAATTATCAAAACAGTTTACAAAAAATCTGGGAACAATCTCCCAAGTCTTCTATTTCTGCCTATGACCAACAACTTAAAACAAAACTATATCACAACAAGTATCTTATAAACTGCCACAGCATGCCCAATTTTCCATTGAAATTCGTAGGTACCTGCAGGTGGACAAGAATAGACAAGTTTAGATAATGTTTTATTGGTAAAATTAACAAAAATCTAAATTTTAAGACTAGCTACAAAATCTTGTGATTCTGTAGCTGGTCTAATTTGAAAACAGAACCATTTTAAATCAATCCAAAACTAACAGAAATATATTCGAACTATTAAACAAATCTTTAATTGCTATTTTAAAACAAAGCGAATCATGAAGCCAAAACTTCTATGCTAATTGAGAGCAAACGAAATCATGTTTGAATCTATTTCAATCGAGACAGACCCAAAACAAATATCAAGCAAACCTCTGGTAAGAATTCAATATAGACATAATATGTCAATCCAACACTCAACAGAATCGTTTTTTAAATCCAAACTAACAGATCCGTATCGAATCTGTCTTTGATACTAATCCAACTCATACAAATAATTATGCTAATTCAAGGCACACCGCATTGTTTGCAAATCGAACCAAACAGAAATGAATCGAACTAACTCGGGGCCGACACAAGCGTTATACTACTGCAAAATCGTATCAATCAAAACATAGCTACACGATTTTAGCAAACAAATCTTTTGTACAGGTTGAATGCCATCATAATCCAAAATGAAAATATTTATTCAAAATGAAACAAAATCGTTTCTTGAATCTATTCGAACAGAATTTAAACAAAAGCAAACCCAATCGACTACCCTAATTCAAATGTACATAATTGTTTCAAAAGCAAATCAAACAGAATCGAAAACAAATCAATCGTTTATACCAATATGAGAACAATAAAATCGCATTAACCAAATTATAGTTGTGTCCGAGTTTAGCAAACAAATCTTCTGTACATGGTTCATAACGAAATCATTTTTGGTAATTTGAAAATGACGGAATCATTTTGAATATATTAAACGAACAGAACTAATTGAAAGCAAACTCAATCAGTTATATTAATTCAAACCAACTCATAAAACAAAATCGATGTTGAAGTACATACCTGGGCAGTAAGAAAATGATTCGATCATGATAACTTTGAATTGACAAAGGCCGTTGCTGCTTTGACATTTCTGAAGACAATCGAACTGGTGGTTTTTTGTTTCTTTTCGTTGGCTTGTAGCCTATCATTCTCCTTTGACAACACTGTCACTCGTTCCTCCAAATATCTAATCTTAGATTGCAACAAGGGAACGTCGGTGTAATAACGTTCAAGCCAAGCATTACATTGAGTACACGGTGATTGATCGGGCCTTGGCATTACATGCGAGGGTTCTTTCAAGTTACCAGGGGTGTCACTGTGAAGCTTAATTCCTGAGAATTTAGGATCATTCTTGAGGCACGGAGGTAAGTTGGAAACATAGTCATAGGGTTCCATAGAGCATAGGCCATGAGAATAGGGCTATTCCTCGGCTAGGAAACGTTCAATATTAGAGTCTGAGTCCTCGCTCAAGACGATAGGCTTTTGGTCAGTGCTCTGTTTGGGCTTGTTCCGAGCAAATCTTGATATCCATTGTGCATTTTTCTTTCCCTTACTGTTCACACCAGTATCACTTTTGCCTTTCTTCCTCAGCCTCTTGACGGCCTTAGTATTTTATTTAGCACACGGGTCGGCTATGGTATCGGGTAGGTCACAGCTGGGGTAATTCGAGGGTTTGAAAGGGGGTAGAAGGGTAGGAGATGGCACAGTAGGCATAACCAGGGTTTCAGTGACCACAACCTTGTCAATTTGAATAGAATCGGGAGTGGGAAAGTGTTGGCAGCCAATTCACATTTTTCATTGTCTCATAAGCTGCCTACACCAATGTTTCACAAACATTGATTTTTCGTCGCAAAATTCAAATAAACGATGAATTTATTTTTTGCGCCTTTTCGCACGTTTATCTTCGCTAAGTCTTCATGATTGTAAGCATGAAGTTTCTCCTTTCAAGGTCACATTTCGATCATCGTCTCAACTGCCAATACCTTTGTGTCATTATGCATATTGCGCTTATCTTTTTGTTGATTTTTACATAATCGGCAATGACCTTCGTTTGGTTTTCATACTGCGATGGATTATATAACTCAGTTTTATTGAAGATGTTTGGCCTTTGAATTTGCATTCTTTGCATTGCCTGAACTTTAATTTGCATGGGGGTTATGTTTTATCTTTTGTGATCCTTCCTGTTGATCATTATCATAGCTCTTGGCGTATCAATCTA
>JASDQU010198422.1:0-15572 GCA_032191745.1 Picea mariana
AGAGCTCGTGGAAATAACTCTCTTAGCTAGAAGGGAAGACTCTCCAAACTAGAAGAAGGTACGCAAACATTTATTTTTGTGATTGAAATAACTCTCCAGTTAAGAGGGAGCACTGAAAATATTATTTGTCTTTGTAATTGAAAATTAGTCCAGATTGGACAGATGCTTTCTTGTTCAGAAAGTGGATTGAGATTTCTGTCAGACAATGACTTCCCATTGTAGTTAACATGGGAGGTAGACTGGTTGCTAATGTATCATAGACAATGACTTCCCATTATGGGGAATGGTCTAGGACAGTCATTCTTCTTGACAGTCACTCTGAGTAGTGGTCAAGTAGAATGGTCCACCACACCGGGCAGTCATTCTTTCGAAGTTCATAGTTGTGAGAAGTTTCAAAGAATGGTCTGTTTTGGAGGTTGATGCAGGATAGACATTCCTCGAGGGTTATACATTCTCTCTAGGTTACACTTTGTTTAGTATCAGAGGAATGGACCAGGGGGGGGAATGGTCTGGATAGTTATTCCTCGAGGGCAGACTCATTCTCTCCAAGCTACACTTTGTTTAGTGTCGGAGGAATGGCCCAGGGTGGGGAATAGTCCAGGTTCAACAATTAGGGACAGTCATTCCTTAGAGCAGACTCATTCTCTCCAGGTTACACTTTGTTTAGTGTCAGAGGAATGGCCCAGGGTGAGGAATGGTCCAAACATTTCATAGGGTTTATACATTCTGTCCAGGGTGCACTTTGATAAGTGTAGGAAGAATGGCCCAGGGTGAGAAATGGTCCAGGTTTAGAAATCAGAAATAATCTTTCTTCCTTGTTTGAGAAGATTGGGGAAGATAACCCATTGTTGATATTCTATACTAAGGGAAAACATTCTTTCAGATCTCGCAGATGTGAATGAAAGATTCACCCAGATGATTCAGTTTTTATCATAACATTGTTTCTGTGCAGGTTGTTATCAGATGTTTGTTATGAAGAATATATGACAGTAGATGTAAACTACTGTGGTGGATATGTCCCACTATTTGTGAGGAAGATATTCTTTCAAAGCTCACAGATGTGAGTGAAATATTGGCCCAAATAATTCAGTATATATCATAACATTGTTTCTATGTAGATGTTTGTTATGAAGACGGTATGACAGTAGATGAGGACTACTGTGGTGAATATGTTTCAATGTTCACAACCATACGTTGTTGTTCAAGTACTTGTGTGTTACTTGATGTGGTAGTTAACCACTGGATTGTAGTTATGTACTACTATGAATAGACACAGTTGTGTTCTATCCTTGTTCTAATTACCTTGAAGACTATCAGCAGTCTATTGGAGATAATGATCATTCAGATGAATGATGAACAGAGATTTTCCAGACAGAAAATAGTTCATAGCTATTACTCCTCTTGTATCACTCTATGGTAAGAGTGACTTATCTAGCATCATATCTAATTACTCAAATGAAGTATGGTTTCGAGAGATAATGCAGCTGATGGTGATGGTGATGCTCATGATCTAGTCATGAAATAGTCTAGATGACTATATTGATGCTACAGGGTAAATGGTATGTTTTGTGCTCAAGTCCATTACCTGTAATACCTCCCTAGCTAGGAGGGAGTGTTAATATTATGGTAGTTGTGGGAGGTATTTACCTCCACGTGTGAACCTGACAAGAATAGAAGACTCCAGAAAGTAAGAAAAAACCCTAATGAATTGGCTAATAATCCTAGAAGTCTTGTCGACTCAAGAAGATAATTTATATTAGGTTATTAGCCTCCTAGAGAAGAAGTCGGCCATAAATAATAATAATATACTAAATAGACACATATCTAGAAGGAGAAGTCGGCCCCAACAAATCTGGAAAAACCAGTATAAATATAGGGTGCCGGTTCTCATTTTGACACATCTCATAACTGTAGTTCCCAGTTGGTGCACACTGCAGTTCCCAGTTTGGTGCGCACATGTGGGGGAGGGTTGTAGGTGCAGCTGCAGCAGCAGCTAGTTTCAGTATTGGTTTGGACTATCTCTTGGCTAGGGTTTGGGACTATCTGATCAGTCTTTTGTGTTGCGCTATCCTTGGGGAGAGATGTGCTGCCCTTTGTTTGGCTATCTAGCCTAGGGTTTGCTTCCGGAGGAATTCTCAGTCAAGGTTAAGGTGCTCGGAGGGAGGCTTCGGCCTGTGGTTGGGTGACGAGGGTATCATCAATGGTAAAACGAGCATGCCATCTTCTATATTCTAACACAAACTACTCTTTAATCTACCAAAGAAATAATACTAACTACCCTACAAAATTATCTTCTAATCTATGAAAGCAAGAAACTATCTTCTAACCTATTAAAGCAAGAAAACTATCTTCTAACCTATGAAAGCAAGAAAAACTCAAATATAGTGTTGATGGTTATGTCTCCGGTGTCTTATGATATCGCGATGGCACTTGACAATGAATGATAATTTAAGAGGGATAAACTCAATATTGACTTCAATAGAAAAGTGAAAAGTGTGAATTAGACAATCCAGTGAGAACTTATCCATTATGGAGACAACAACAACTACCTTGCATATCCATGTGACTATTACCCATGCATTAATCATCAACAGTTATAAAGAGATTATGCTATGAAATTCAATTGCACTCTATACTACGTAAGAAAATTTATACTATACTAAAGTCAATCATTAACTACAAATTGAAATTGCAACCTAAAACTAAGAAAGAAATTGCATGAAAGAAACTAAACTATTTCTATCTTAACAATTCAAATTACAAAAAGAGAAATGCTTATAAACAGAAATTAAACATTATTTCAGCATATGACAAGAAAGCAAATAAGAAACTAAATGACGAATTAAATAAATAAAGCTAAATGGAAACTAGATCAACAAACTAGAATTGAAAACTAAAGACTAATGACTATCCATCCACCGAAACTCTGTCAAAGAAAGCATGAATTTAAAATTTTGTTTTAAAACTTTGCTTTTAACATTGTTTGACTCTATTTCAGCATGTAGAAATTCTAGCTATCTTCTAATTACATACAAGGGTTAGTGTCTAAGCTTGAAAGTTTGCTTCTACTAAATAATAACTCATTGCATACTAATAAGATTCCTCATAATAACCTACAAAAACAAAGTTAAATTAATTAAACCATAAACAACAAATTAAATAACAAAGAAGTAAAATGATAATTCATGTACAAAAAAACGAATAAAAATGCATCTACACTATCTAATTCACAAATAAACTCATAGAATAGTTACCCAGACTACTGGTGGGCCCCCCATCAAGTCGTGGTCACTCTTCAAATGCACACCATGATCTTCAATAACACAAATTCACCATTAAAACTAAAAACGCAGTTTTACACAATTATGGCAAAATGAAAACGACAAAACAAAGGGAAATTGTCTTTTCCCTCTAACACGTGACTTCCTGGACTTCCTCCCATTGTATGACCACCATGGTGGTATTTATAAGCTTTGCAGACTGATATTTCGACCACTGGACGGTCGAACCTCTTCTAAAAACAGTAAATTACATTTAATGACACCCTAACTGCCAAAATGAGGCGAGTCAATAATCGCCCAACATAACAACCCAAATCAAGTTGTCAAGAGTTCAGTAGCTGGAGGCCACGAGAATGAGAAAAAACCATGTCTCAGATTCTCCCATCACTTGCCACCAATACCATAACTGCCAAATTCCCCATCATTTTTGTGCAGGACGGAGTGTCAAACGGAGTGTTGGATGGAGTACCGGACTGAGTGTTGGATGGAGTACCGGACTAAGTGACGGAAGCAAAAACAAGCTGGGATTTTTCCCTGTGGCACCAAAAAATGTGAATTAGATTCCTGGAAACATAAAAACATGCTGGTTTAAACTCAAAATCATTGCAAAACATGAATTATGCATACCTGGTGTGGATCATAGTGTTTTGACACAAAAAATCTTCAAAAACTTCTTCAAAACATGAAAACGCATATACACATTCAGCAAAAAGGATATAATTAACATCATAAAATCGGTCATATAACGAGCCCAACACCTTCCCCTCACCATAATGGTTCATTCTTGGGCTAGTGACCTTTTCAAACCATTGAACTTAGCCACCATTCCTGGGTATCCCAATACCATGCCCAAAGAGTCTCATAAATGGTTGCCAAAGTTCATTGGGAATGATGTTGTTACACCATAAGATCACTTGTATGCAATGGGTGTGTCTTTAATAAATGATGGTGTGGAACATGAAGATGTTGTGATGAAGTTATTAGCCATGTCTCTTACTGAATATTCCCAAGGGTGGTTCAGAGGACTACCCGACAATACTTTGGCATCCTATGAAGCTTTCGCTAAGTGTTTCAAAATAATATAGACAACAAAGAAATACAACATAATGATATTAGCCAGTGTAATCAAATCAAGAAGAAGGAGAATGCGACATTAAAGAAATCTGATGCTAGATTTAAAAAACTGCATAGTTAGATCCCGACATATTTATGCCCACCAGAAGTAGTTGTTTGTCTCCTCTACATGAATCCCTTTGAAGGACAATTTGGTTTTATCTTAAGGGATAAAATTCCTGACACTTTGGTAAAGGACAAATAATATAGCGTGCATATTGAGGAAAATATCATTAGCTCAAAGATTGATCCTTCTCAATTTCCTCATCCCAAGGTAGAAGCAAAGAAAATGACTTCAACAAATAATGCATCGGATCCAATAACTCTCTTGGCTCAAAAGTTCAATCATATGAATACTCAGTTTATCCAAAGTCATAATCATATTATGATTAGGTTGACAAGATTAGAGAGAAACCAGTCTTCTCTGAGACCTCAGGTTTTTATACAACCAAACACATGTTGGAAGACGAGGCCTCAATAGGAGGCAAAGGCTCCTAACACTCTAAATAAGGTTGGAATGGTCATTATGGGGGAATTTCCTTAGTGATTTCCTTGTAATGAAGCTCATTCAAAAGATGATTGTTCGAGAAAGAGGGGAGAAGAGGGTTCAGGTCCTGGTAACTAGCTCGATTTCATTGATACAATATTTTACCTCCAAGATGATGAGTATGTGGATGTTACACAATAAAAACTTTAGGACATTAGGAAGAGGGTTGCCAGGAAGGGGTGGCTCAAGGTGCTTAGCCAACTGGATGAGAACATGAAGAACGAGCTAATAAAGAAGGAAATTTTGGCATATGCAAGAACAAATAAAGATCTATTTCCTCCACCACAAGTAAAAGAGGCTCCACCCCAACCAACAAAAGAAGTTCCCCCACATCCTCCATCATTGATACATGAATCTCTCCAAAAACCTATGTCAACAAATGAAGATCTTTGATTGAATATAGATGTGTCACCCATGATTGGGAAGATGAATATGTCAGTACTTATAGTCCAGATGCAAGATCCCATATGTAAGAAGAGAAGTCTTGAAGTGATTGAAGGTACCAAATGAGGCAGAAGATCCTCCAATGATTTTGAACAACGTGTATCATGGAAAATAACAAGAAGAAAATCCTCCTTTCTATCTTTTTATGGGTGTGAATGGTTTCTGTTTGAATAACTGTATGTTGGATTTTGGAGCTTCAACAAATGTGATGTCCTTGAATGTCATGAAACAACTCAGTTTGATAACAACCCACCGATATGGAAATGTTTGTGGAATTGAATCAAAAAAGGTGAAAGTTTATGGTTTCATAGAATATATAGAGGTGTATTTATAGGATTTCCCTCATATCAGCTTCATTATGAACACAGTAGTGATTGATGTTCTAGATGCTTGGGGCATGCTCTTGTCAAGGAGTTGGGCGACCACCCTTGGAGGTTTCCTCAGCATGGATCTCACTCATGAACATAATCCCATGGTGGATGGTACCTTTGATATTATATATAGTTGGTAGGTGGTCAAGAAGCATGTTGATCCAAGTGGATGTAAGTGGTCAAGAAGACTTTCCTTATGTGGATTTTGATGAAGGAAGCATTGCACTCATGTGGGATAAGAAAAAGGTAAAGCCCAAGTATGACCAAAGGAATGAATTTTTATGGCTTGGCCCCTAAACTGTCAAGAAGAAGTCTGAGAAGGTAACATATTACTTGTTTTCCATGGATGTGACGCAGTCCACTGACCCTATCGGCCCTCAGGTCGACAATCCTCTACAGGATCATTCTATATGCCCTTGAGCTGGATCATCTCTTTTGATCCCACTGGAATCTGCAAAATTATCGATCCACGAGTCCTTTTTCACAACTCACAATCTCACAAGTTCACAAGTCATGACTCCCGACTCTTCCTCTGCGATATCGCGATAACCAAGATCACTAAATGGTTACATCTCTCCCTTTATCAACGCCCTCTTTGTGCGACCGCCGGCTAGGCTAAGCACTAGCACCTTTCGCCTCTCACGTCTTCGCGAGTTCAATGATTCAACCTTTGGCACCTTTCCTTCCAAACCCTTGAAAGGTGAGATTTGACTTGTATCCTCTCATTCTTGCTATTCGTGACTTCACGAGTCGAAGGCTCGAACTTTCGTTCCCTTATCTCCCGAGTCCCTAAGATAGGAGAGGTCAACGGGGTGTTGACTCCTCCGAGTTTGCGAGATCCTCTGATCTCTAACACCTATCCTCTTCTGAGGGATGACTTATATTACTTCATGTCTTCAGGACTCTTGGGATGAAATCCTCGACCTCTTATCCTTCGATATGCCGAAACAGTGAAATTTCGACACGTCTTCTTCGCGGGTCCCACACAAAACTTCCCACATTTTTCAGAATTTTGAACCTTGCGACTTGGTAAGTATGGATGCTAAGCCTTCAGCTCCTCAACCTGTGAAACCTCGATATGGTTGATCTCACAACATGTGTCCTTCCAATCAGATGTCTCAGATCCTTTCTCTATTTTGGGACTTCACCTTTCGTGACCTCGCGAATATTGATGCGAAGATTTTGACCTTCCAACTTCTGAAACCCTGAGATGAAAAATATGTGGGTGATCCAATGGCTTCGATTTCTCCCGACCGTAACTTCTCTACTCCTCTACAATATTTGATGGCTTCCATTGCTTTGCGACTCCTCCACGGAGGATTCTAACCGTCAATTTCCTCCTTGACTATTTCTGCGAAATGAACCAAGTGTCCTTTGCAAAACTTGTCCACCCGCGAAATGATATCGTTGTGCCTTCTTCCAATACTTCAAGGCACTAAAATTCCTGATATTTTCTTCGACAACTGCGAAGACCCTATCCTTCCTAATATTTCTCCAACTCCGAGTCTTAAAGAAGACTCTTGCACGCACTCCTTGCGGCAAATCCTTCAATTACTTTAAAGAATTGAAGTCCTTCGACTCTGCGCACTCCCTGCAGTAGTAGTCCTTCAACACTTTCTCATGTTCGTAAACTCTGAGACTTTACTCGGCCTATGCACACACTTTGCATGGCTCCTGTGCCTAACTGCACTTCTGAGGAAATGAGAACAAAAGCTAACCCTTCTGAGCTTTCAAAGATAAAACTCTGAACTCTTGTCAACGCACTCCTTGCGGACAATTCAACTGCACTCCTTGCAGGAACTCTTGCTCAGATAGAAAACAATTGAAACTCATTTCCCTTACTCTCTCTTAGACTTTAAACACAAAGCATGAAATCATGTGCACAACATATAAAGAAAATGTATAACAAAAAGTAAACATCCATAAGCATAGCATTCAACATGCATACACAGAGAGTATCACAACACCATGAATCTGAGTCAAAGCTCTTTGTATTAATCCAGAACTTTTGTACATGGGTGTTTTCAACTACAGCTCTCTGCTCTCTTCTCTATGCTCTTCTCTTGACAATAACAACACAACTATGCAATGAGGGTGTCTATATCCCGTTTCCCTCTTGTGCTCTAACTATCTAATCTAAGCATTAAATTCTATCTACCTACATTCATTACACATAAAAGCTCCTATCTACTGTGGACGAGAGAGGTTCACTCAAGGTCCTTTTACAATAATACAAGCCTGCCTCCACTTAATGACTTCATTAATATTTCAAAACATTTTTTTAAAATGTGCTCGGTGCCTTTCCAGATGTCTCTTATCTCCACATTGTCTTACTGCTGGCTATGTTTGCACATCCTTGTGATGCTCCTGCATCAGGATGGGAGGAAGATGCCATTACAATTTTATGGGTCTCTTCGTTGAACCTACATCAAAGGAACTTGACTTCTTCAGGGCCATGGGCCCCAGGAAAGTAGGTAGGTCATTTTCTTTCCCTTGCATTTTGCATTTGTATGCTCATGATAGCTTAGTTTCCTATCATATCTCATTTTTCATTTTTCTCTACTTGCATTATTGCATATTTTTTATGTTCATTTTCTTTAATCATATCACACGTTAGTTTAGAAATTTTTAAAAAAATAAAAAAAATTCTTTTTAAAATTAGTTGAAATTTTGAAATTTTGATTATATGAACAAAGGGTGAGTGCACCACCCTCAATATCCAATGTTTTTTTTTTGTTGTTTTAGTGTGTGTAGGCATAGATATTACCATGAGATTTTGAGGTTCCCATGCACTCTACGATGAGCACATGTTCCCAAGTAGGAGCTAGATGTTATCCCCCATTTCTAGGGATAACTAAGGAGATGATGTCTCAAGGCCCTCAGGTTGTAGACATGGAGGACCAAGAGGAGGATGAGCAGGCAGGGGACTTTATCTTACCACACATCATCATTTGATCAATGGTAGCATCGTCCACCACACCATCTTGGATCACTGAGGAAAACAAGTTTTGCTCCATAAGGTAATGAGTCTGGTGTTTTGGTAAGTGTCATTCTAATAAATGAAGCATTTGAACATGTTTAAAAGGGTCCTTTCTTGATTTTGAAAACATTTTCTTGGAAATTATTCCCTTTTCCTCATTTCACCTTGGTGGTTGACATGGTGTCCCAGTAAGTGGTCACCCTCGGGAAAATTTATCATACTGCTCCTTGAATATTTATCATACTGCTACCACACATACTTATCACTTTCCATACTTCTTCCCTTTTCGTCTCCTCGTCTTTTGGGTTTTCAGGCATATTGACCCAAGAAGGGCTTGTACCTCATTTCATGGGAAGAAGGGGCTAAAGGACTAGAGGTAGATTTCAATTGCTATAAACGAATAAGAAACTAATGTTGAAAATAAAGTGAACATAGCAAATGAGGACCAATAAAAGTCGATCCAACTTGAGCTCTACTTACTCAGTGCCCACCCTAGTCCCAAATTACAAATGCTAAAGCTTGAAACCTTATAAATGGGTCTAGAAAATTACAAATAAATGAAAGCAGGGATTCGAAAGATGGCTAAAAATGGGTCTAGGAAAAATACCACCTAAAGAGTTGATAACTCAAGAGAAAGTGCACCCTCTATAGATGCACCCATAAATGAGACAATATGAGCCCTTGTATGTCAAGAAATCCCATGCTCGAGAGTCACACCCCCATCCACCTCATACTCTTTACATGAATCAGAGAGAGTCCTCTTGGGAAACACTCATTGACTTGGGGAATGATCTATCCAATAGGTCACCCTGACAACCCTCCCATACTTAAATTTGGTAAGTTGTATAAGGTCTTTGAGAAATTGTTTATTTTGAAAAGGAGGGATTTGATGCACATGTTTGGGTGGTTATTTCATTAGATATGGCTTACTCGGAATTATACTTGTGACTTGTGTACCCTTGGAGGGAGAATTTGTTTGTCTTTGTAGGGCATTACTAGGTGAAAGTATTTCCGTGAAGGCACAAGGTTACTTGGACCTTCATAGAGGCATGAAGCCCACATGTTGGATGATGTGCCCCCCTCTCATTGGACACATGGGAGGATTAATGTTTCCTTTGGAGGCACTTGGAGACCATGATATCATCATATTATCTCCCCTTTCACCCCAATGTCGGCCTTTGGAGGCCTAAGGAAACATCTTATAGTCCCTAAACATCACATGGGATTAGGGTTTTTGATGGGTTTCTCATGGTTGATAGTGATATGACATGGTTTGAAGGAGAGAGAGACACTTGGAATGCACTAGAGCACTTGGTGGTAGGTAACATGGACTTTGGAGTCCCAATGATCTTCACCAAAGGGCTTAACGTCTCTCCTAGAGGCATAATGTCACCCTTTAGGGCATGATGTCACCCCTAAAAGGGGAAATTACTTTATGTGTTTGTAATTTTAAGTTGTAAAGGACAAATAAGGAGGGTCGACCTCTCTAATTTGATGTTTACTTTTGGAAAAGTGGAAAAATTGGTTTTTAGTGATCTTGTATAAATAAAGGTCACTTTAATTCCATTTGGATATAATAAATCACTTAAGGATTACATACTCTTGGATGAAATTTTTTCCCTACTTGGGAAAATCTTTTTATCTCTCTCTTGTGCTATGTGGTTGCTTTACTTGTCTATTGGAGGTAGAAAATAAGGCATTGTCTCTTGTTTCTTGCCTCTTTGCTATTGTGGTGGAATATTCTTGGTAAATAAGGGTTTTTTTTTGCTATCTCTTGGAATTGGTAAGGAATTTTCTGCACATTGTGTTATTTATTCTTGTTTCAAGGTTATTTTGGTCTAAAACCTTAGAGGAGTATAAGGGCATACACCCTCCACCAATATCTATCATTATTTTCATTGAATAATCCATTTTGCTAAGTTTTCTATAAGGAGTAAAAGGGATTACACCCCTAGAGAAGTAACAAACCCTATCTCTTACACAATAGATTCCATATCTAGTGGTTTGCGTTGGGCTCTGCCCGAGATACAATCTGTGAGATAAAATTTTGGTGTCATTGCAGGGGTGTATTTTCAATCCTGTTTCGATCCTTAATGACACTTTGGCAATCTTTGATCCCAAATCATTTACCCACAACTTTCCTAGTGACTCCATATAATGGAAGTTACCTTTCCTTTCTTGATGAGCCTTTCATAAAGATCATTCGGTGACTCCAGCATCCCAAAATCCATCAACCCTTTCCCCAGGAAGATTTAAACCTTATAAGGTTTACCAAATAAGGCCTCCTCATAACTCTCCCATTGTACCTATATGAGCTAAAATGTTTACCACAGGTACCTAGATATGAGAGAAGTCCTCCTCTATCATATATTCTTGGGTGGAAGGAAGGGGCAAGGATGGAGAGGTAAACCCTCTCTTGATATTGGAGGATTGTATATTCCTTTTGGAGGTTTATCCCTCCCTTTATATTTGGAAGTTGTAGCTTCCCTTGGAAGTCATTACTTCCCTTGAACAAAAACTATTGATTATTTTTCATATATTGTGCATGGTGTATTGTGGTCTATTGGTGTAACTCTTCTACTATTGTTCATTTTTGATTGGATATAATTGAATATATAATATAGTTGAAGTATAAGTTGAAAAAAAAATCAAATTGTAATTCATATTGATTCACTCCCCTCTCAGTATCAACAATTGGTATCAAAGTGGGTTACCTTCAATGAAATTTAACCACTGGAAAGAAGATCCTAAGCAGAAATGGAAGACAACATTCCAAATGGGATTCCACCATTTGATGGAATCAATTTTGAATACTCGAGTAATAGGATGGAAACTTAATTGAAATCTCTTGGGGAAGATGTTTGGTTCTCAGTTGCTTCAGGATACAAGGCTTTGAAGAAACCAAAGACTGCAGCTCAGAAAGAAGCAAGAAGGAACAACAAATTGGCAAAAAATACCATCCTCGATGGATTGACAAATTCAATGAAATCCAATATGGGATCATGAGCATCAAAAAAAGAGTTTTGGGACAAGCTACAAGACCTTTGTGCAAGGGAATAAGCAGAAGAAGAAGAAGAAGTTGAAGAAAATTACAACATCTTAGATTTCAAAGAAGCAAATAGAGGTGAGTTATTTTGATTTAATTGTGGAGTAGGACATGTTGAATTTGAATTTCCTTATCCAAAGATTGAAAGATATGATACTGAAGAAGAAAATTCCAATGAAGAAGAAGAAAATCATGAAGTAGAAATGATTCAACAAGAAGATGAGAATCTTAAAAAATTGAAGCATGTTGAGATTGAAAATAGCAAGCTCAAAAACATGCATAGAAAACTAAGAAGTGAATTGGGTAGTTGTGAAAAGACAATTGAAAGATTGAAGAAACAATTAGAATACTTTGAGAAACTAAGAGAAGAAACCATTTCCTTGAAAAATCTACTTGAAGAAGCAAGAAGAATAGGAGAAGGAATGTCCAAATGATGAAGAAAAAATAATATTGTGAGAAACTTGAACAAGAAGTTGTCTCGTTGAGGAAGAGCTTAAGAAACTCTCAAGTGCCAAAAGACTTAACACATCTTGGATGCATGGGTGAAACTTCATACAAAGAAGATGCAAATACCAACAAGAAGGTTGAATAAATATCTACACAAACAATTGATGAGAAGTGGACCAAGATACCAGAAAGAAGGAATGATTACAAAAGAGATGAATATCCAAGAAGACCTCCTACCTTCAAGAATCAAATAAGATTCAATCAGTATGAATGAAACTACAAAAGAATAGATCATGAACCCATATGGACTACATCATAAATAAGGTCACTTACTCCCAGGTATCAAAATTTCTTTCTTGGTCATTTTTATACTTGCAAAAAATTTGGACATAATGCAATTAATTACAGAGTCAATGAAAGGAACAACTATGAAAGAAACATGAATGGTGTAAATAAAAGATATGGAAACAATCGTGGATTTGTCAATAGAAGTTATAATTCATTTTCCCCATTGATGGAAAAAAATATTTTATGCTACAAATGTAATTATCTTGGTCACAAAGCACGATATTGCAGATATATGAATGAAGATGCCCCTATGCCAAATGTCCCTATGCCAACCACAGTATGGAGAATGAAAGAGATTCCAAATAATGAATATTGTCGAATAGCATTGACCACTGAAGAATTTAAAGAAGAAGATGAATGGTACATAGATAGTGGATGTTCTTCACACATGACCGGGGATCAAGACAAATTCATCAACTTGAAGAGAAAGGGTGGAAAAGTAGCATTTAGAGATGACTCATCTGTCAAAATACTTGGAAAATGTGTAGTAGAGCTTGGAAGAAAAAATGTAAAAGTAAAGAATGTCCTATTGGTTGAAGACTTGAAGCATAATCTACTCAGTGTTAGTAAAATGTGTGATCAAGGATACACTCTCATGTTTGACTCACAAAGATGAAAAATCAAAGAAGAAGGTTCAAGAAGATTGGTTGCAACTGCAATAACAAGACCAAGTAACATATATGTCCTATATCCACGAAAAATCTCCAAGGAATAAAGAGACCATAAAAATGAAGTGTTATTAAGTGCTACATGTTCAGGGGGAGCATACCCAAAGAAGAGAGTTACCTTTTTCCATTAAACTCAGGGGGAGCGTCCCCACCCTTTTCCATTGATGTCAAAGGGGGAGAGAAACCAGGAGCATGAGGATAGGGGGAGCATGAGTGTTGCCATCAATGAAAAAGGGGGATATTGTTGGAATATTGGTTGTTGTCATTGAAGTCAACCCTAGCCATTGGTTTTTGGATCCCACAGTTGATCTAAGTAGTAGACATGAAGGAAATTACACACGTAGATACAAAACCCATGGATGGAGAGTATATGTCATGCCACTTCTGGTGGTATTTGGCATGTCACGTGCATCCTCACGATTGAGGGGAAATGATCTTTTGAAGATGACAATGTGAATTGAAGTAGAAACTACATGTCGTCCCTAATGTTAAAAGGAAGTGACATAAAGGGTATAAATGCATATCATTATACATTCATTTTAAACACACACAACTTTTTTAATGAACAAGGAGATATAAGTCAAATTTCAGAGGAAATATGATAGTAAAGAAGGCCGAATTTCAAGGGAGGATGAATTCTTTTGGTGATGTGTTCTAAGGTATGTTATTTACAGGTCATCTTACCATTTTCGCTATAACTTCGTTTCTAGAATGATTCAGATGGTGAAATTTGGAGGCTATTGAGAAAACATATCTAGGTACCTGTGGTAAACATTTCAACTCTTTATTCGCTATAATTTTGGAGATACACTATGTGGAAGATAGGGTTTTTGACTAGTCCTTAAGCTATTCATAAACAGGTGTTCCAGGTAAAACAGACATAACATATTCATAGAGAAACAAAACTAAGTGAGACTAATTGCATTAGAAAGAGTATGGGTTGTAGTTTCTTGTGTACGAATTTCAGAATCTTATGTTAAATATTGAATGTGGGGCATTATGTACAATTTCTCTCTCCTGAATAAACCAAAATTGAATAAGGTCTACCATTTTCTCTATAACTCATTTTCTGGGAGGATTCAAGGAGTGAAACTTGGAGGAGTTTCAGAGAATACATTGAGTAACATTATATACAAGATCAGAGTATTCCAAGAAGTGAAGAATTGCAGAAGTTGAATAAACCTCAAGAAACATTATCAGGTTCTATGTGATGGTTGGTTGATGGTTATAATTCATTGTAAAGTTTTATTATCTATCATATATTCTTGGGTGGAAGGAAGGGGCAAGGATGGAGAGGTCAACCCTCTCTTGATATTGGAGGATTGTATCTTCCTTTTGGAGGTTTATCCCTCCCTTTATATTTGGAATTTGTAGCTTCCCTTGGAAGCCATTACTTCCCCTGAACAATAACTATTGATTATTTCTCGTGTATTGTGCATGGTGTATTGTGGTGTATTGGTGTAACTCTTCTACTATTGTTCATTTCTGATTGGATATAATTGAATATATAATATGGTTGAAGTATAAGTTGAAAAATTTTTCAAAATTGTAATTGATATTGATTCACCCCCCTCTCAGTATCAACAGTTAGCACTTTGAATACCATGTTTAATACATAATGTTGTTCCTGAGATTGATTCTAAGGCTCAGAGAATAATGTCTGGCATCAAAGTTTTTACAAGAAGTGTTTTTGTGAGTGTTTTTTTTACTACCTTCAGTTTTATGAGAAATAATCTCTAAATTAAATTAATGATAAGACAATACAGAGGTTGTATCTCATTATCTGAGTCACAAATATAATGTCAAATGATGTAGAAATATTTACAAAACTGTTAAACAAAGTCAGCTATCAATTACAGATAAGTCTCACTGTTGTTGGGAAAAATACTCTATGGACTAGCAAACTAGGGCCAGACTTGCATGCAGATTATGACCGTAAAGAAATCACTTTTAACCTGCAACCCAAAACTTAAAACCCCTCTTTCACATACATGCATGGAAAGGAACTACTAACCTTTTTACTGATGTTTGGTGTAGATCCTCCGTTGCGCTTTGCCCACTTGCTTGCTCTGCTCCTTCCAAAGATAATCTTGCAATCAAGACAAAACACTACGCATGCATGCTACTCTTCTACTTGAGGGTTAGAAATTAAGCATAAATTAAATCAATCATAGATAACTTATGCATTGGGACGGGAAAAGTATTCTTTTATTATTTTCAAAAATGAGTCAACTTACAATCAAAGTCGAGACCGGCCACCACTCCTTGATCCTGATCCTGGGCTCCTCCTCTTCTTTTGTCCTCCAACTGCTTTGCGTTAATTCTCC
>JASDQU010198424.1:0-15749 GCA_032191745.1 Picea mariana
TGTATGTGACTTTTGAGCAGATTTCAGATGGGAGATAGTAGGCCCATGACCACTCCCATGATTACCAACTAGAAGAAGCTTCATGCTTCTGAGTCACAGTTGGTGGATTCCACTTTGTATCATCGGTTGATCAGTTCATTGATGTATTTGGTCAATACCAGGCTAGATATTTGTTTTTTTGTTAACACTCTTAGTCAGTTCATGGTGGATCCTAGGAGAGTGCACTGGGTTGCAGCAAAACATGTGCTCAGGTATCTTTGTGGTACGGTATATTATGGTTTGGACTATCATAGAGGAGATGTAGTTCATCTAGTTGGCTATACAGACTTACATTGGGCAGGATGTGTCAGTGACAGGAAAAGCACTTTAGGGTGCTGCTTCATATTAGGATCAGTAGTTGTGTCTTGGTTCAGTTGGAAGCAGAAGTTAGTGGATTTGAGTTCGACAGAGGCTGAGTATATGGCAGCTAGTTAGGCTAGTTGTGAGGCCCTTTGGCTTCGCAAGATGCTGGTGGGATTGTTCAGTGTGCAGTTGAGGCCTACTGTGATTTTCTGTGATAATCAGAGTTACATTAAACTCTCGGAGAATCCATTTTTTCATGATTGGTCTAAGCATATTGAGATTTGTTATCACTTCATCCATGATTATGTTCAGAGAGGAGCTGTGGAGCTACAGTACATATCTACAGAGGAGCAGGTTGCAGACATACTCACCAAGGCATTGGGTAGAGGCAAGTTTGTATTTTTCAGGGACAAGATTGGAGTGGTGAGTAACACTTTCCTTGGTATGAGGGAGTGTTAAAGTTTTTAATTAAATAAAGTACCAAGGCAAGTGTTTCTCTTCCCTAGGTGCCTAAGGGGGAGAAAGTGCCTAATGTGGGTCCTAGTCAATTAATTTGTGATATACAAGTTAAAAGGTGACTTTATGACTAAAGTGAGGGTGAGTGAAGAGACATCAAATCTCAACCATTCATCTAATCTAATCTCAACTGTTAGATTAGAAAACCCCTCACCTTCCCTCATGAGGTTGATTAGGGCAAGGGGGTGCACCCATTCTTGGGTTGTTCATTCATTCTTGTTGAGAGAGCAAGAGAGAGGTCAAGCTTGAGAAGAGAGACAACATTTGATGAAGGAGAGACACATCCCAAGGAAAATAACAGGCATGGTTTTCGAGGCAGCAGACAACAAGGAAGAACAGGCCATACAGTACGGATTTGAAGAGGTCGTACAACCATTAATGTGCACAGTTTTCAAGGGAGACAACAACAAGACATTCTGAGAGTATTGGCACATATTCCAAGGCTATCGTACAGTGTTTTTCAAGCACAGAAATAAAGGAAAGTGCTGCGCACAATTTTTTGGGCAAGAAAATCTGTACAGTCCATATGGACCTGCACAGAATTCAAGGGGCCATACTTTCATAAATTCTGGGTGCATTTTTCAAGGTAGTGGCATGTTTTTCAAGGCATTTATACTGCTGGGTTTTCCGTACAATCTTGGCATAATTTTGGGCACAAATTTCGAGGACAGTCCGTACAACATTTATTGTTGGGATAGCCATACAGTGTATGGATTTTTGGTTCAGAAATTGAGGAGAAAGCTACAGGAAGTCCAGATAAGTTTGTGTAAATTTCTAAAGATGAATATGTTGTAAAAGATTTTCTCAGAAGCCCATAAATAATAAAAATCCCTCTCTCACTGGTTTTCCCCTTGTGGGTTTTTCCAGGGTTGATGTTAGACCAAAAATTCCCGTGTCTATAATTTTCTAAGTTTTGCATACTGCTGATATTTTATTTCTGCACTTAAAACGATGTTCAGAATCCTCATGTTTTAGTTCTGAAGTTTATTTTCTGCTAAGTTTTTATATGTTGATGTAAAACTAGGTTTAGGCATTTAACATTGGCTGAAAAATCAGCGAGACTAAAACTGGGTTGGGGTCTGAAAATTAACACAGCTTAGTGCTCCTCCTAGATTTATCCTCTCCCTACCATATTTATCCCCTTCCCTAGTTTATCAGGCTTCCAAACCAGTTTAGCATCTCTCTAGATCATGAAATCTTGATTTCACATAAAAAAATTAATGGTGGCTAACACCATCATCGAAAATCCCACAATAAAGTCCATCAAAATGTCCTCCCATTTCGATTCTGGAATAGTGTGTGGTTGTAGTAATATTACCAGATGTCTATGTTCATCATTCACTTGCTGACATTCTAGACATCTTTCCATTTAGTTGACTATGTCTTCCTTCATTCCTTTCTATAAGAATAAGGGCTTAAGGTTTTCCCTCATCTTCGTGACTCCTGGATGAGCCATGTACACTGCTCTATGAGCTTCGTTTAAGATTAATATTCTCAAATTGTCGTTATGTGGTATGTAAATCCGGTTATTATACCTCATTAAACTGTCGTTTTCCAATGTAAATCCCTCAAACTTTGGTACCAATATGGTGTCTTGGCCGATATTTTCCTTAACCTCCTTATACTAGTCATCGTCGCACTGTAAATTTAGAATATTTTCTCAAAGATTCATTTGAAGAGGTATCACTGAAAATATGCATGGTCTCCGACTCAACGCATATTCTAGTATATTCATTGTCCCTTAAGTAGGTAATCTCAAAATCATACTCGCTAAGTTGTTTCGACCAACACCTTTATCGCACGTTCAAGGCACTTTGCGTAAAAATGTGTTGCAAACCACAATGGTCTTTTTTTAGTTCGAATTTTCATCCAATTAGGTAGTGCCTCCACACACTCAGGGAATACACAATGGCCAACAACTCCAAATCATGTCTCGTTTAGTTCTGCTAATGATTTTTTAACTTCCTTGAGATGTAAGTGATCACTCAACCATCTTGCATCAAGACTCTGCCTAAGACTTCCTTGGATATGTCTATGCATACCAAGAATTCCTCATCCATGTTGGGGAATTTTAGTATTACCACTGTCTTCAACAACTCCTTGAGCCTTTGAAATGCTTTCACTCATTTATTTGTCCACACAAAATTCTTTTTTTTCTTTTGCAGTTCCGTAATTGGATTTTCTGTCTTCGAAAAAACCTTCGACAAACCATTGATAATATCCAACTAACCCATGAAGCTACGTACTTCTGGTACATTCGTCGGCACATGCCATTCCATAATAGCCTCTACCTTTGTTGGATCCACAACGATTCCTTCGTCGGAGACAACATTCCCTAAATAATGAATCCTCGATTGATAAAAAGATCATTTTGACAGTTCCCGTATAATTTGTTCTCTCGTAAACACAATAGTACCAAGCGCAAATGTTCTTCATGTTCTTTCATCATCCGAGAATATATCAATATTTCGTCAATGAATACTTGAAAAAACTTGTCCAAGTATTTGCAGAACACCCCATTCATCATACTCATGAATACCCCTAGGGTGTTTTTCAGTCCAAACGGTAAAACGGTAAACTCATAATGCCCAAACCTCATCTTGAATGTGGTTTTAGGAATGTCTCCCTCTTGATCCATTACTAGTGATATCCTTATCTCAATTCGATCCTTGAAAACATTATTGCATCTTTCAATTGGTCAGCAATCATCTATTTTTAGCAAAAGATACTGGTTCTTGATCGTTTCCTTGTTCAAATGACAGTAGTTAATACATAGTCTCCACGATCCATCCTTCTTTTGTACAAAAATAATAGGCGCACCCCAAGATGACACACTTGGACATATAATTCCTAGGTTCAACAACTCCTTTAGTTTCATTTTCAACTCCTGTAACTCATGGGTCGACATCCGATAAGGCGTTCTTTCTATCGGTTCAGTTCCAAGTTTTAAGTCGATGGTAAATTCCATCTCTCCTTCGAGCGGAAAACCTGGAAACTCTTTTGGGAACACATCAGAAAAATCCCATACTATTGGAAGGTTTTCTAATCCTTCTTCCACGACCTTATCATTCAATGCTAGGATTGCATATAGCTTTCATCCCTTGCACATGTTCTTCTATAGTTGTAGGGAAGATTGAACCTTAAGGAAACTCCCTGGGTTCTTCCTACAATCACTCATCTTTGTCCCTCATCCTTGGTCAAACTCAACCATTTTATCCTACAGTTGAGTATCTCATCATGTGATTCCAACCATTCCATACCGATAATGACATCATAAGATCCTAAGATCGTGACGTACAAGTTGACCTTCATTACAAAATCTCCCAGGTTGAGGCTACAGTCTATAACCTTTCCTTCAACCTTCTGCTTTTCTCCCAAATCCATTTCCATGTAGCTAAACTCGTCCTATTTGACTTCCTTTATCGTAAATCCTTTCAGTGCTGCACCAGAAATAAATCTCTATTAGCAACGAGATCTATCAATACTAAAGTTTTGATTGACGATCATACTGACGTCTTGAGAACAATGGATTGGTGCTCAACTTGGTATTTATTCACTGCTACAAGATTCATGTGGTCCTTTCCCAAATATCCAAATGTAGTGTGTCCTGTTGATCTAGCTACTCTGGCCCTCTCAACCTGATGGTCTCGTTGGTTATGTGGCTCTCCCATGTCTAGCATCTAGTCTTCGATCCAGTACTCTGAGTCCCTGAATCTGACATTGTTTGCCTACCCTAGGTCGGTTGTCCAGTCGATCTTGTAGGAGTCTTTCCTTCAGCCCCACTGATCAAATCTTCCTCATCTATGAGGGCCTTATAAACTGCATCATGCAACGTCTGAGAAATTAGGATCCTTTCTTTCACACGAGGATTGTAGTTAAGGCTAAACACACTTATTGACCTTTATCTTCTCTGTGTTCAGATGTGGATCATACCTAAGAAGCTCCATGAATTGGGCCTCATACTCCAACACCATACTACCACCCTTCTATAAGGATTTTTACTCATTGAGTTGGCGCTCAATGAATTCCTCCGACAAATACCTCTTATAGAACCTCTCCTTGAATAGTTCCCATGACACGTATTTGACGGTCATGTTTAGTTGTGGTAAGAGCATCTTCCACCATAGAAGAGCGCTCCCCTTCAACTAAAAGACCTCCATGTAGACCTTTGTGTTGGAGGTGTAGTCGTGAAGTGTGGAGCACATTTCCATTTTATCCAACCATGCCTTGGTGGCTGCGCCATCCATGGCACTCATGAGCTCGGGAAACTTAACCTTCTCGAGTTCTCTGTCAATGCTACAACTACCAGTTGTAGCGTGTTGCGAACCCTCACTGGGTATAGGTTCCCTGGCCTCATATCTATCTAGGAGGTTAATCAAGGCCTTTGACATCCTCTGAAAGGACCTTGTCAGACCAACCGCATCCCGCACATAAATCTACTCATGCCCAATGACTTGTTCTTCTCCTTGGGGTTTGGAATCTTCTGGCGTGGGTGCTACTGGAGGCGTCGCACTTCCTCCCTTATCACCACATTGTGAAACTCTGTAGCATCCTCTAACCATGATTACCACATGGAAAGGATAAAATTTTAATTAGTGCTAAGTTAATAATCGAGTGTAAAATACAGTGAAAGGTGTGATTATCCACAGTTGCAAGGTTGAACCCGCTCTGATACCATATGTAATGACCCCTCTGTTACAACTTGGAAAGCGAAGCATAAAAGGTAAAAAATAATTTAACATTAGGAATTTGCGTCAACACATAATTCAACAACGCATAATGAATGACATCATAAGTAAAATCATTACCATCTACTCATCATTGAAATCAATAAATATGCATTCAACGCATCAACAAAAGGATAGCAACACATAAATATAAATAACATTGTCGCTTAGCACATCATAATCATCTTGAAACAATTTACAAACAACGATCAATCAGATAATGAATATAAAATGACTACCCGCCCAACCTACCCTGCAAGGTTAGGACCTCCAGGACACATAAGCAATGCTCAAGCCTAGGATCCAATTGATTTTTACCATTTAAGGTCTCGGGGCTGGTGACTGTTCTAAGGAACAAGGAGGTGTCAACATCCCACTAACAATCAAGTCCACATCAAGTAGATCAATCATTCAATCCTAATCATCAATTAATCATGGCGCAAGGGTAATCATCATCTTTATCAATCACACAACAACATTTAAACATTCACTATGCGCAAGAGTAAACAAACTCTAGAAAAAATCACATGTCAACTTGATTAATGGCACAAGAGAAAACTGGTTACTAAATCAGTCACATATCGACATAAATTCATGACGCAAGATTTATCAACATTAAATACAAAGGTGCAAGAGAATAATTATGAAGAAATCACACACCCACTTAAATTAAGGTGCGCAAGTAATTTTTATTAATAAACTAATCATGCATCACCATTATTGCAACACGCGCGAGTAATCGAAAGCGTAAACATTTATGAGTCAACATTATTCCATAAAGCCACACAATCTAACCACTTAACCATTAGCATAAATGCAATCATTCATCACATTAAATTCCATTCTCACAAGAAGTCTAATATCTAATCAATCATTCATTACATCATATTCTCATTGCGCGCAAGAATTCTAATCACTTAACTAGTCATACATCAATGTTAAATTCATGACGCAAGTAAACTAATAGCTTAATCATTCATCAATCCTTAAATATTCATTGCACAAGATTAAGCCATTGATTTTATTTATGGTGCAAGATTCCAATCCCTTAATCAAACACAACTCACAACTCCAATCTATATTATCAGTCACATCAATATTATTACATGGCAAAAAAAGGAAAACAATTGTACATTAACATAATTAAGGGAACAATAAAATCTAGTCCCACAGTTAATCCTACATCATCAAATTTAGTGCGAAAAAAATCTAGTTATGAAATCATTCCTACATCATTATGTAGTGCGCAATAAAATCTAGTTACGTAGTCATTCCTGCATCATCATGATTAATGCACAATAATCATCTAGCTACACAATCAAGCCTACATCATCATAATTAGTGTACAATAAAATCTAATCTACGCAATCAATCGTTTGTAATCATCAAATATGATTTAAAAGGTCTATTAGTGATGACTATTAAGGTGTTAACCCATCTATATTAAACTCCATTAAATTGTCTTTATCAAATTTTAAATAAAATAACAATAAAGATACAGTTAAGTGAACTCATTCTATTAAATGCAAGTCGGTTGCCTTCAATGATATCCAAGACTTACGTAAGGTCTTTAAGACAATCACCATCATAACTCAAGGTAAATTCCTATCCAACTTATATTCAAGGGATTCTATTAAAGGTAATTTCATAACTTAATATTGATTGATTCAAATCCAACTTCTAGAAAAACATAAAATCGCAAGGATGATTTGAAGCAACATTGCACTCTGGTTATGGCCTTTTTTACCCAGTTGGATCCGAAGGGAGCCTTGATACTTCTCGGGTTAAGAAGAGTATAGAAGAAACCCTGGAATAAAGTCACAGAGCTCAAGGTTCTCCCCAACAATGCAGAGTAAGCACCCAAAATTTCGCTAGGCAAGAGATCACAAAATCATCTTGTGAAAAGAGGTAAAATCATTGAGCGATTGTAAGGAAAATAATTATGTGAAAAGTGGTAAATCGTTGAGCTTTGGCAGATAAATTTGTTTTGGGAAAAGGAGTAAATCATTGAGCTTTTCTAGGGAAATTTCTCTATGTGAAAAGGAGTAAATCATTGAGATTTTGGCAGAGAAATTACTTGTGTGAAAAGGAGTAAAAATTGTAGAGATGTGTGGTTGAAATTTTTGTGGGTTTCCTCCATATGCATTGATATGCTCAGACAATCAAATCATAGAGATGGGGTTGAAATTCATGTGGATTTCCTCCACACGCAGTGATATGCTAACACAATTCAAAATGTAGAGATGGGTAACATGCTAGTCGAAATTCGTGTGGGTTTCCTCCGTGCCCAAAGTAATGCTATCACAAACAAAATGCAGAAATTAACTCACATGAAAAACACAGAGAATTTTAGTGAATCTCAGGAAAATTTTGGATGAAGGAAGTTGGCGAAATGGTTTAGAAAATAAACATAGGCATTAATAAATCTTAGAGGATGTAGATTATATAAGGTCGCATAGGAAGCATTCGACAATCACTCGGCTTCTCAAGGCCATCTATCAAGAGACTAATTATAAATCCATACATACAATAAAAAATGAATATAATGCGAACTAAAATGAAAATACCGTGACTGAAGGCGAGAAGTCGAAGATGTTCTTCCATGCTTGCACTCCATCCAACTCCTAGCTTGCTAACCGTGCAGACTTCACTGGTACCTCCCATCCAATGCTAGGGGTACAATTCTTCCCCCTTATCCCCCTGAGCCGCAAAGGGGGCACGCACAACCACAACCAGATTACTCTAGCTCCTAGCTCACCTCACAAGGTAGAGCTACCACTCTCTTTCTTGAGTTGGGTATCCCAACTCTCACAAGTAAAACTAATCAGAATTTTTGGAGCATAACCTTACTCAAACCAGTTATCCCCATTCCTCCTCTCAGCCATTTCTTTTATATAATTTTTCTTAGTGACCACTTGTCATTTTCACATTAATTTTTTTTTTTTAAATTAAATAGGAATCACTCCCCCCCATACACTTTTCACCCATTCCCTTAGTTTCACAAATAAATCCACAATTTAATTAAATTAAATGTCAATTTCCCTCACCCATCCTAAAATCACTCCTAACATCACTCATAATTATCCCTTTATTCCCTCTATTTGCCTTTTAATGACCGACGCTTTTCTAAAACTTAGTTGTGTTTAATTTAGGAAAGTTCTTTAGTTAGACTAGACTAGATACCTTCTATGCTTACACATTTATGCTTTATTCCTCTCTAAACTAAAATTTTAATTTAGTATTTACTTGCCAGGTGTAATAATCATTCCTTAGGATTTATTTTTATTTTCATTTATTCTTAATTTGATTTATTTCATCCCCTTATCATTTAATTTAAAAATTTAGTTTTTATTCTTCTCACTCTCTTAGACTCAGGCTTAGTTAAATATTTATTTGCAAACACCTAGACCCTTAGGGATTGTGCTTAATAAATTCATTCTTTAGTTAATTAATTAATCAATTAATTAATTTGGTAGGAACTTAAGATTTTAAGGTTTAACATTCGATCAAGTTTTTTATGCCACCTAGATTCATTAACTTATTTTTTTATACCACAATGTTCCCTTCAAGACACACTCTGTGCTCCAAGGGTGTCAAATGCCTTTGATTCAAACTTATATTACGCGATGTGCCCTTCAAGACGCACTACGTGCTCCAAGGGTGCCACTTGCCTTTGAATGGTTTTGGTAGATGTCTAATCCTTGGAGTCAATACTCCATTCAGGCGACCTTGTGAGAGACTAAGGGTCTCTAAGGAATAAGGACCTCGCCTTATTGTGCGCCCCTTAGAATCTTTGTGAGCAACTGTCTCAGTCTGCCCTCACAACATCATGTATCTCTCGAACTAGGTAATTGTTAACCTATGATTTGAGTCATGGTGGCAGTGATAGTAGGTTGTGGCAGGGCTACTGCCACACCTCTCCCTCAATATCTGGTTGCTATGCATGGCCCCTTTACTTCTTATGTGAGTCTGATTAGCAAGCAATCATCAATCTGCATCCATCAACGAAACGTTGTCAATGATCCATAAACAACATCATAATATACCCGATCATATGTCACATATGCATAAGATAAAATAATCAAACCAATAGAATCCACTCCCTAACCCAATTTGGGGTCCAAGGAGGTCCATTGATACCATCGACATCCTCAATCTGTCAGTTTCCTACACACTCAGGAGAACCCATCAATAACATATGTCTATACATAGATATCAATTAAACATAAATCATAATCCATCAACATCATCATAAAAACCCATAATCAAATAAAATAACCATATACTCAAACCAGATCACTTGCTTGCAAGTGCTCTCAAAGAATAAGTCAATAACATGTGCAAGCAAGAGCGAGATGTTACATCGTTTGAGTAGGGCATTGATGGAGCCTAATAGAACTGGTTCTTTTAAAGGCACAAAATTGGGGAGATCTTTATGTTTGTCCCATTTGTTGACTGTAGATGATATTTTGTTGTTCTATGATGGCTCCAAAAGTGATGCTGTGAGTATAAAGGAGATACTGGATCTGTATTGCACTACTCGAGGAATGAAAAATGGAAATTTAATAGTTTAATCAATGGGGGTTGGTGAGAAGGATATCATAAATTTATCTCATTTGTTTCCTTATCAATAGGTTTACTTTCAAAGTGGGTTAAAGTATGTAGGTTTTTATATCAAGTCAAGTGATTATGGCATAAAATATTTGGACTGGTTGATATTAAAAGTGGAGAGAAGGATTAAGGTGTGGTATAATATATGGTTATCTTAGGGTGGGAGGTTGGTCTTAGTCTAATATATGTTAGAGGTCATCCATGTAAACTAGATGTATTTAGCATACATGCAAAAAACAATTAGAGAAGATTAGAAATCTCAGTTCTTAGTTTCTATGGTTAGAAGACAAAGAAAAAAGAGGCATTGTTCTGGTTAAATGGATGGAAATTGCGTAACCAAAATACATGGGGGGATGGGGGTTAAATGATATACACATTTTTTCAAAGGCTCTGGATGCAAAATGTGTGTGGAAGCTTATATCAAAGAATTTTTTATGGAAAAATGTTGTTTATAAAAAATACATTGAGGTTGAGTCAATTGAGGATTGGATAAGAAAGCCTAACAAGCAATGGCATAATGTATATATTATTTGGAAGGTGGTGATTCTATATTTATCCTTGATAGGATGATGGTTAGTGTCAAGGATGGGTAAAGGTAACATGATTGGATTGAGAGAAGAACCATGGATTGGTTGTGGGTTAAATTATAGACTTTAAAAAAACCTGGTACGAATTTTGTGTGAGAGAGGATTCTTCAATCTTTGTTAGGTAGTTGATCCAGATCTCACTTCAATTTGGAGGAAAGAATGGGAAATTACATGTATGCTTAGGATTTTTGGTGATGATGTTAGTGAATTGGAAGGCTACGTAGCAAGACTTCACTCATGTCATGTTAGAATAAAGGATTCTTAGGATGAGTTGATTTGGTCTAAGAATCCAACAATGGGTATTTACACTCCAAAGATAGGATATAAGTCATTGTGTGAAGATCAAAGGATGGAAAATTTTGAATGGTGGTGGAAATATGTTTGGAAGTTTAAATTCCCTTCGAAAACTTAATTTTTTATGTGACTGACACTAATCATAAGGATTTAACATGGGATCTAAATCAAAAAAGAAGTTGGCAAGGTCCAAATAGATGTTCTTTATCTAAAGAAAATGAAGAGACCATTCAACATTTGTTCCTGTCATGTGTTTACATTGTGTAAGTATGGAAAGAAGTGGGGGGCATTTTAGGTATTAAGGATGTCTATAGAGATAAATTCAATTGAGGAAAGAGGTAGAGTATGGTGTGGAGATTAAGCAGTCAAAAACTATAAATCTTTCCTACTTATTATAGCTTGGGGAGTGTGGCTTGCAAGAAATGCACTTTTATTTGAAGATAAGATGATTCTAGCAATTTGATGTGTTTCTCAAGGTATAAGTATTTTAAAATATTTCTAGCCATCAAAAAATGAAAAGCCTCGAAGATTAGTAATGGCTAAAGTTATTAATAGAACGAAGGGCTTGTACTAATTTTGATGATGCTTCTCAAAATGATTGGCAAGTCAGTGGTGTTGGTGGGGTTATATTCATAAATGACTCTCACATCCTTAGGTTCAAGGCAAGTCTAGTTGGGGGCACAAATAATTTCATTGAGCTAATGTCCCTAAAACTGACTCTTATACTTGTTGCAAAAAAAGGTGCTTCCAAAATTCAATTTTTTTGGTGATTTCCTTGTGGTGATAAATTAGATGACGGGTTGAATGCTTTGGAGAATATAATGTTGAGGCCCATATTTGAGGAGATTCAGCGTTTAAAAGCATTATTTAAGAATATTTCTTTTCATAATGTGTATAAGGGATGGAATGAAATGGCAAATAAATTATCAAATGATGTATTACAATTTGAAGATGGTAAAATGATATATTTGGGGAAAGAGGAGGGTTTCTCCTCTAAATATAATCATATTTAATTTTATTAATATCTTGGTCTATTCTATATAGTTGATATTGTTCTGACTATTTCATGTTTTTACATGGGGAAATGATACATGTGTCTAGTATTTCTTATTTATTGGAGTAGAATACTTTTTTATGTAATTATATTGAAATGGATTTGGAATGATGGAGATGATGATTTATATGTTTATGATTGTATAATTGAAAATTATATTGTATTTTTAATGTACAATGATTTTTGAGTTGGATATGCAAAGTTGAGAGCGGTCATTATCATTTAGAAAGATTTTGTAATATATAAAACTAGATTTTTTTTGCAAAATATATGGAATGTTGAAAGACATCTGAAAAGTATGTTGAAAGACATTTAAAGAACATAATTTTATTTAATATTAATGAAATTATGAAGTTTTTCCAATTAAAAAAATAGAAAACATTTTTTAGACCTTTAAGAAAGATCACTGTAAAAGGACAATTGCTCAAAATTCAGGTTTACCTTGTAATTAATTGATATCCTTAAATATCAAAATAATTAAATTTCAGTTATATCAAATTCAAATATTTTGGTTTTTTTTATTGAAGTTTAGAATGCTTATTTTTCAAATGAATATTGAAGAGCATGAATTTCAAATAGAATGGTAATGATCATGCATACATAGTGTGGTTGTACATTGATTATGAATACATAGTGTGGTTATACATTGATTAGTGATGCCATGTCAATGTACTTGATAAAAGAATTAGAACCTGTGATTTATGCTTTATCATCATAATTATCTTAATAAAATTTTGACATGAGTTCCTAACTTATATTTGAAATAATAATTATTTTGGTTATTTGTGTAGGTAGTTCAACTTTAATGAACACAATTTAATTACTTAATAGATGTGGAGATGTTGAGCAATACTAACATGACATAATGGATAACAAATTATCGTGCTGAAAATATTAATGTGTTATGACATCACAATAGTGATGACTAAATTATTCATGATCATAAGGTATGATCATGATGTGTGTTATGGTATGATCATGATGTGTGATATGATAATTTTTAAGTTATGTGTATGCAGTAATGGTATTGTATGTGATATGATTTAAAATTTTATATTTGACATCTTATGATCATAGTTATGTGCAAAAATTTTGATATATTTGTCGTCTATGGGAATGAAATATGTGTATGTTCTCATGTTTGATATGTATTTATGTATTTTCATAACAATGTATGTGGTAATATGATGCGATGGCAAATTTTTTTTTATATGTTTATAACAATATATATGTGGTCACAAACTATGTGACGTGATAGTAAAAGTATATTAATGATATCTAATATTTGATAATGATATTTGATATCTAGTGGTGACCAATATTGGATATTATTATTTCTTATTCATGATTACGAATGTTACTTTATTAAGGAATATTTGATATTATTTTTATAATATTATTATTTAGTATGCATCACTATTACTTTATTAAGTGGTGGTTGTGTGGATATGAGTTGATATATATGAATATATATTGAGGTTATACATGTTTATCTAAACATGTTTTTAGATAAAAGTTATTATTATATTTTTTAAGTTTATTAATATTAATAATTATGTAGAATTTATAGTGGTGGTAATTCAATGGCTTTGGTCGATGCCCTCTTTGTCATGATAATATAGAAATTGTAGAGCATCTTTTTGTGAGGTGTGTTTTGACACAAAATGTTTAGAGGGTGTTTTCTTGAATGTCTGGTTTAAACTATACTTGGGAGGGTCCATCCTTTGATCATGCCTTAAATTTATGGTTTCATTAGAGGGGTACTCTAAAGGTTCGGGCTCTTCCTACCATTATTTCTTGGGGTGTGTGGATGTCCCGGAACAAGGCCATTTTCCAGGACTGTCTTACCACTCCCGATATAGTTTTTGCACATTGCTTGGGTATACTTAATCACTTTCCTCAAATGAATGAACAATCATCTATTCGTATTGTTCAGATGGAGGTTTTTTACCAGCCCTCGCGTCCTTGGGGATATTTTTGTGGGGCCTTGTTGGGGGACCCAGGCAGTTGTGCAAGGGGGGGTGTGGATGCCTTTTCCTTTCAAATTCACACTTCTATTACTCAAAAACAGGTTTGCGGGGGGGTTCCAATAATTATGCAAAACTTACGTCTCTAAAACTTCTCCTTCTTCTTTCCCTGGAATATGGGTGTAATACTCTTCAGGTCATAGGAGACTCTATGCTTATTATAAACTAGTTATCTATTGTTCAGAGATGCCATAACTTGAGATTACAGTTGTTATTGGAGGAGGTCTTATCCTTAAAAAATTAATTTGATGATATATCTTTTTCTCACATCTGTAGGGAGCACAATGGGTTGGTTGACAGGCTTTCCAAAGAAGGAACACAACTAGCTTTCGGTGCTTGGAATATTTAGGAGTTTTTGAATGGGTCCCAGTGTGGCTTCTATCATCATCCTTTTCATGAGTTCCATCCTTCACAAGAATGATAGATTTATTTTGGTTTTTTACTTTTTTGCACTTCACAACTACCTTTGTAGAAAGGTTGATTTTGGGCATATGTATATGAGGTTTTATATCATATTACAGTGATGGTGTAGGGTGGACTCACCTCGGCTGATGACTGCGAGACTTTCTAAGTTTCCTTTATATTTGGGTATTAAATATTCTGAGGATCATAAATGGGGCCATGTGTGGCAATTGTATGTTTTTTTGTTTATGTTCTTTGAACTAGATGGGTGATCACCAGAACTCACTACAACGGAATATTTGAATGTAATTTTGTCTATTTATAATATGTAAAATTACGATTTTTTATGAGGAATTTTTTTTATGTAGAGCTTATGGTATTATTATTCTTGATGATGGTTCTTTCAAAATATATCTTTAGGTTACAAGTTTTTGGAAAATCACTAATAATAATAAAATGGATGAAATATAACCAACATATCCATAACATCACTTTACAACCATTGGCCACACAAGTCAAGGAAAATTATAAGCTTTTGGAAACTCACTAATAATAATAAAATGGATGAAATATAACCAACATATCCATAACATCACTTTACAACCACTGGCCACACAAGTTGAGACAAATTCTAACTAGTTTGAGTCGATTTCTTTCACTCACATATATAGGGAATTGAACAAGAAAGCTAACTCTCAATCAAAACTGAGCATTCAACTAAATCCATGTTAAGCTAACTCTCAATCAAAACTGAGCATTCAACTAAATCCATGTTACTTACTACTGCAAAAATACTCTGAAGGGATCATTACTAAATCTAGACAAGTTTTATAATTAGTTGTATCTTTGATAGTCACTTTTTGTATGAATTTTGAAATATGGCATCATTTACCTTTAGATAATTCTTTGAAAAAATTATCTAAATTTAAACTGGAGTCAATTTTTTTGTCTTTTGAAAAATGACCTAAGGTTAGATCACTTTTTGAATTATATCTAAACTATTGGATCCCATACTACATCATTTTGATTATAAAATATGATTATTTTTTTTGAAAAAAAATGTTTTTATATTTAAGTATGTATATATATTTTTTTCCAAAAATTAATAACATTCTAACTTGAAAGTGATTATATGGATATGAGTATCTACATATAAATAAACTTTAAACTAGATAAATATTAATTTATA
>JASDQU010198424.1:17371-36154 GCA_032191745.1 Picea mariana
TCCTTTTTTGTCTTATTTTGACACATATTTATCTTGTCATTTATCAAGGTTATACATATTAAGTTATGAGTAATATCCTTTCTCAAATCACACACACACAGACATTTTTTAGGAAAAACCTGATAGGAAAACTCAATGGATGCTTCCCCATATTTGTGGATGGCATCCTTATTGTCAGCATAGGCTAGTGCACCTTGCCCGAAGGGATTCAAGATTATCACCTATTGGCATAAGAATATAATTGAGCACTTATTTGTATGAAACTCACCAAATGCCCAACAACATTGGTGACACTCAATTGAGATAACCCCTTGAAGTGTGTGTGTGTGTGTGATTTTCTAGTGTATTACTTTGTAGGTCAATGTTCCTCCCTTACCATTTAGCATGGTTATACCTAATATTAAGTTATGGTCTAAATAACTTCTCAATTGACTCTGGATGTCTATGAAGGAAGTTTTAGATGATGAAAATAGTAAGATAATTTTTTATATTTATTTGTAATAGTAACTTTAAACCAGAGTTGTACCTTGCACCAATTTACTATGCTACATGTTACCTATAACTATGCAATTGAATATGGATGAGTTAATTGTTTTTAATTTTTCTATGAAATGCATTCTAGGGAAGCCTTCTAGTCACTTCCCCTCATTTCAAGGATGGTGCCCAAGGTAAACCGGTCGGTTGTAGTTTTCACAACCTAATCCAACAAGGCACATCAAGTGAGGACCAATAATATCCACAGAGGTAGCTAGCCTGGGGACTTCACCTCATGACCTTTTGCTTGTAATCACAACAATCAATCACTCGAGCTAACCCATCGGGCTTAAAATGCTTGGAAAATATTGTCCCACCCTCTAGTAGTTAAGTGAGATTGTGGTTATCGATACCTTGCCAACCCTAATTGACCCACAAGAAGACAAGCATGTCATAAGTGAGATTTGAACCTCGATAAGTAGGATAACGACCTCTCCTTTTAACCACTCAAACTAAACCCAATTAAAATATAATGAATTAACATATAATCTTTTCTTTTTTAAATAAATTCATATATAATAACACACTTCAATCAATTTTAAATTCATGTATCCCTTTTAATAATGCAAATAGTAAATCAAATTCTATAATTAATCACCTTAAAAAAAAAAATCATTAGTTCACCATACTTATTATTTACTTTTATTTATAACATTTCGTTTACATTGTACACAAATATTTTGAGATATTTACAATTGGTTTGCATTAACTTATCATGATAACTCTTTATAACCAAATTGGTTTGCATTAAATTATCATGATAACTCTTTATAACCTTTTGTCATTACACTCTAACTCTTCCATTACAACAACTTAATTTATAACTTTTTACATTGTACACAAGTATTTTGAGATATTTACAATTGGTTTGCATTAACTTATCATGATAACTCTTTATAACCAAATTGGTTTTCATTAATTTATCATGATAACTCTGTATAACCTTTTGTCATTACACTCTAACTCTTCCATTGCAACAATTTAATTCATAACTTTTAGTTATTTCATGTCATTTTCTCCATTTTACTTTTCAACATTCATTTTACAACATTTCAATTTAATTCTTTTATCTTTTTAAAATTTATTTTAATTTAATTCTTTTATCTTTTTAAAATTTATTGTTTAAAAATTAACATTCTACTTTTCAACATTCATTTACAACATTTCAATTTAACTCTTTTATTTTTAAAAATTTCTTGTTAAAAAATTAAATAGTATTGAGTCACAACTTTTTATAACCTTTTGTCATGACACTTTCTAACTCTTCATTGCAACAACTTAATTTATAACTTTTAGTTATTTCATGTCATTTTCTCCATTCTACTTTTCAACGTTCATCTTACAACATTTCAATTTAACTCTTTTATCTTTTTAAAATTTCTTGTTTAAAAAATAAATAATATTGAGTCACATATACTTCAAAACAAAGTACCCTTTTTAAGTAAACAATTATTAAATTTGAATAAACATTCATAATGAAAATTATTTGCACCTTTCATTTTTTATAAAAACATTTTATTTTAAAAAATTAACATTCTACTTTTCAACATTCATCTTACATCATTTCAATTTAAAACTTTTATCTTTCTTTATTTAAAAATTAAATAGTATTGAGTCGCATATACTTCAAAACAAAATATCTTCAACATTCATCTTACATCATTTCAATTTAACTCGTTTATATTTTTTAAATTTGTCGTTTAAAAATTAAATAGTATTAAATCACATATACTTCAAAACAATGTATCCATTTAAAGTAAACAATTATTAAATTTGAATAAACATTCATAAAACTATTTGCACCTTTCATTTCTGTATAAAGACATCTAATAAATGTATTTACATGCAATATATGTGCCCTTATATAATAGTTTATATGATTGGACATTTTTGAAAGCCAACTTATAACTTATGGACCCAAAGTGTGATTTTTACTACATGTGATTGTATTTATACTCATAATTGCTGAGTGTGTTTTATGATGTAATAAAATCTTTATCATCTTATGTACAACCTAACATGTTTTTTGTTTTAGGTATATAACCGGGTTTTTAATATTTATGCAAGATTGAAATTTCTTAATAATATATTTATTTTTAATATTTTGATTTAAAATATAAATTTAAAAATAATTTAATTAATATTATTAAATATATTTTTTCTAATTTTTATTTATAATATATTTTAATTGTTATTTATGATATATTTTAATTAAAAAGATGTGTAAACATAATGTGAGATTAAACGAGAGATAAATGTAATATTTTTCATATAATTGTTTTAATTATATTTATAAATAACAAAAATAAATAATATAAATATATAACTCAATACTTCATTGTAAAAGTAAACTTTTAAAGTATCAAAGATATTTTTTCAAAATTTAAGCATCCTATCAATCAATTATTTAAACATGGATTTTGACAAATGACCTATGTTAATATTTAAACTATAAAAATATAATCTCATTTAAATTATAATCATATTACATAAAAATTTGAAAAAATTATAAGTAAATTGAGTTAATTTTCACATTTAATAAATATTAAATAATTAAGCATATATGAATTAATATTTATCTAGCTTAAGGTTTATTTATATGTAGATACTCATATCCATATAATCACTTTCAAGTTAGAATGTTATTAATTTTCAGAAAAAAAAAAAAAATATATATATATATATATATATATATAAACATTTTTTTTCAAAAAAAATAATCATATTTTATAATCAAAATGATGTAGTATGGGATCCAATAGTTTAGATATAATTCAAAAAGTGATCTAACCTTAAGCCATTTTTCAAAAGACAAAAAAATTGACTCCCAGTTTAAATTTAGATAATTTTTTCAAAGAATTATCTAAAGGTAAACAATGCCATATTTCAAAATTCATACAAAAAGTGACTATCAAAGATACAACTAATTATAAAACCTGTCTAGATTTAGTAATGATCCCTTCAGAGTATTTTTGCAATAGTAAGTAACATGGATTTAGTTGAATGCTCAGTTTTGATTGAGAGTTAGCTTTCTTGTTCAATTCCCTATATATGTGAGTGAAAGAAATCGACTCAAACTGGTTAGAATTTGTCTCGACTTGTGTGGCCAGTGGTTGTAAAGTGATGTTATGGATATGTTGTTTATATTTCATCCATTTTATTATTATTAGTGAGTTTCCAAAAGCTTATAATTTTCCTTGACTTGTGTGGCCAATGGTTGTAAAGTGATGTTATGGATATGTTGGTTATATTTCATCCATTTTATTATTATTAGCGATTTTCCAAAAACTTGTAACCTAAAGATATATTTTGAAAGAACCATCATCAAGAATAATAATACCATAAGCTCTACATAAAAAAAAAAATCCTCATAAAAAATCGTAATTTTATATTATAAATAGACAAAATTACATTCAAATATTTCGTTGTAGTGAATTCTGGTGATCACCCATCTAGTTCAAAGAACATAAACAAAAAAACATACAATTGCCACACATGGCCCCATTTATGATCCTCAGAATATTTAATGCCCAAATATAAAGGAAACTTAGAAAGTCTTGCAGTCATCAACCGAGGTGAGTCCACCCTACACCATCACTGTAATATGATATAAAACCTCATATACATATGCCCAAAATCAACCTTTCTACAAAGGTAGYTGTGAAGTGMAAAAAAGTAAAAAACCAAAATMAATMTRTCATTCTTGTGAAGGATGGAACTCATGAAAAGGATGATGATAGAAGCCACACTRGGACCCATTCAAAAACTCCTAAATATTCCAAGYACCGAAAGCTAGTTGTGTTCCTTCTTTGGAAAGCCTGTCAACCAACCCATTGTGCTCCCTACAGATGTGAGAAAAAGATATATCATCAAATTAATTTTTTAAGGATAAGACCTCCTCCAATAACARCTGTAATCTCAAGTTATGGCATCTCTGAACAATAGATAACTAGTTTATAATAAGCATAGAGTCTCCTATGACCTGAAGAGTATTACACCCATATTCTAGGGAAAGAAGAAGGAGAAGTCTTAGAGATGTAAGTTTTGCATAATTATTGGAACCCCCCGCAAACCTATTTTTGAGTAATAGAAGTGTGAATTTGAAAGGAAAAGGCATCCACACACACCCCCGCACAACTGCCTGGGTCCCCTAACAAGGCCCCACAAAAATATCCCCAAGGACGGGTGGGCTGGTAAAAAACCTCCATATGAACAATACGAATAGATGATTGTTCATTCATTTGAGGAAAGTGATTAAGTATACCCAAGCAATGTGCAAAAACTATATCAAGAGTGGTAAGACGGTCCTGGAAAATGGCCTTGTTCCGAGACATCCACACACCCCAAGAAATAATGGTAGGAAGAGCCCGAACCTTTAGAGTACCCCTCTAATGAAACCATAAATTTAAGGCATGGTCAAAGGATGAACCCTCCCAAGTATAATTTAAACCAGACATTAAAAAAACACCTTCTAAACATTTTGTGTCAAAACACACCTCACAAAAAGATGCTCTACAATTTCTATATTATCATGACAAAGAGGGCATCGATCAAAGCCATTGAATTATCACCACTATAAATTCTACATAATTATTAATATTAATAAACTTAAAAAATATAATAATAACTTTTATCTAAAAACATGTTTAGATAAACATGTATAACCTCAATATATATTCATATATATCAACTCATATCCACACAACCACCACTTAATAAAGTAACAGTGATCCATACTAAATAATAATATTATAACAATAATATCAAATATTCCGTAATAAAGTAACATTCATAATCATGAATAAGAAATAATAATATCCAATATTGGTAACAAGTAGATATCAAATATCACTATCAAATATTAGATATCATTAATATACTTTTACTATCACGTCACATAATTTGTGACCACATATATATTGTTATAAACATATAAAAAAAAATTGCCATCGCATCATATTACCACATACATTGTTATGAAAATACATCAATACATATCAAACATGAGAACATACACATATTTCATTCCCATAGACGACAAATATATCAAAAATTTTGCACATAACTATGATCATAAGATGTCAAATATAAAATTTTAAATCATATCACATACAATACCATTACTGCATACACATAACTTAAAAATTATCATATCACACATCATGATCATACCTTATATCATGAATAATTTAGTCATCACTGTTGTGATGTCATAACACATTAATATTTTCAGCACGATAATTTGTTATCCATTATGTCATGTTAGTATTGCTCAACATCTCCACATCTATTAAGTAATTAAATTGTGTTCATTAAAGTTGAACTACCTACACAAATAACCAAAATAATTATTATTTCAAATATAAGTTAGGAACTCATGTCAAAATTTTATTAAGATAATTATGATGATAAAGCATAAATCACAGGTTCTAATTCTTTTATCAAGTACATTGACATGGCATCACTAATCAATGTATAACCACACTATGTATTCATAATCAATGTACAACCACACTATGTATGCATGATCATTACCATTCTATTTGAAATTCATGCTCTTCAATATTCATTTGAAAAATAAGCATTCTAAACTTCAATAAAAAAAACCAAAATATTTGAATTTGATATAACTGAAATTTAATTATTTTGATATTTAAGGATATCAATTAATTACAAGGTAAACCTGAATTTTGAGCAATTGTCCTTTTACAGTGATCTTTCTTAAAGGTCTAAAAAATGTTTTCTATTTTTTTAATTGGAAAAACTTCATAATTTCATTAATATTAAATAAAATTATGTTCTTTAAATGTCTTTCAACATACTTTTCAGATGTCTTTCAACATTCCATATATTTTGCAAAAAAAATCTAGTTTTATATATTACAAAATCTTTCTAAATGATAATGACCGCTCTCAACTTTGCATATCCAACTCAAAAATCATTGTACATTAAAAATACAATATAATTTTCAATTATACAATCATAAACATATAAATCATCATCTCCATCATTCCAAATCCATTTCAATATAATTACATAAAAAAGTATTCTACTCCAATAAATAAGAAATACTAGACACATGTATCATTTCCCCATGTAAAAACATGAAATAGTCAGAACAATATCAACTATATAGAATAGACCAAGATATTAATAAAATTAAATATGATTATATTTAGAGGAGAAACCCTCCTCTTTCCCCAAATATATCATTTTACCATCTTCAAATTGTAATACATCATTTGATAATTTATTTGCCATTTCATTCCATCCCTTATACACATTATGAAAAGAAATATTCTTAAATAATGCTTTTAAACGCTGAATCTCCTCAAATATGGGCCTCAACATTATATTCTCCAAAGCATTCAACCCGTCATCTAATTTATCACCACAAGGAAATCACCAAAAAAATTGAATTTTGGAAGCACCTTTTTTTGCAACAAGTATAAGAGTCAGTTTTAGGGACATTAGCTCAATGAAATTATTTGTGCCCCCAACTAGACTTGCCTTGAACCTAAGGATGTGAGAGTCATTTATGAATATAACCCCACCAACACCACTGACTTGCCAATCATTTTGAGAAGCATCATCAAAATTAGTACAAGCCCTTCGTTCTATTAATAACTTTAGCCATTACTAATCTTCGAGGCTTTTCATTTTTTGATGGCTAGAAATATTTTAAAATACTTATACCTTGAGAAACACATCAAATTGCTAGAATCATCTTATCTTCAAATAAAAGTGCATTTCTTGCAAGCCACACTCCCCAAGCTATAATAAGTAGGAAAGATTTATAGTTTTTGACTGCTTAATCTCCACACCATACTCTACCTCTTTCCTCAATTGAATTTATCTCTATAGACATCCTTAATACCTAAAATGCCCCCCACTTCTTTCCATACTTACACAATGTAAACACATGACAGGAACAAATGTTGAATGGTCTCTTCATTTTCTTTAGATAAAGAACATCTATTTGGACCTTGCCAACTTCTTTTTTGATTTAGATCCCATGTTAAATCCTTATGATTAGTGTCAGTCACATAAAAAATTAAGTTTTCGAAGGGAATTTAAACTTCCAAACATATTTCCACCACCATTCAAAATTTTCCATCCTTTGATCTTCACACAATGACTTATATCCTATCTTTGGAGTGTAAATACCCATTGTTGGATTCTTAGACCAAATCAACTCATCCTAAGAATCCTTTATTCTAACATGACATGAGTGAAGTCTTGCTACGTAGCCTTCCAATTCACTAACATCATCACCAAAAATCCTAAGCATACATGTAATTTCCCATTCTTTCCTCCAAATTGAAGTGAGATCTGGATCAACTACCTAACAAAGATTGAAGAATCCTCTCTCACACAAAATTCGTACCAGGTTTTTTTAAAGTCTATAATTTAACCCACAACCAATCCATGGTTCTTCTCTCAATCCAATCATGTTACCTTTACCCATCCTTGACACTAACCATCATCCTATCAAGGATAAATATAGAATCACCACCTTCCAAATAATATATACATTATGCCATTGCTTGTTAGGCTTTCTTATCCAATCCTCAATTGACTCAACCTCAATGTATTTTTTATAAACAACATTTTTCCATAAAAAATTCTTTGATATAAGCTTCCACACACATTTTGCATCCAGAGCCTTTGAAAAAATGTGTATATCATTTAACCCCCATCCCCCCATGTATTTTGGTTACGCAATTTCCATCCATTTAACCAGAACAATGCCTCTTTTTTCTTTGTCTTCTAACCATAGAAACTAAGAACTGAGATTTCTAATCTTCTCTAATTGTTTTTTGCATGTATGCTAAATACATCTAGTTTACATGGATGACCTCTAACATATATTAGACTAAGACCAACCTCCCACCCTAAGATAACCATATATTATACCACACCTTAATCCTTCTCTCCACTTTTAATATCAACCAGTCCAAATATTTTATGCCATAATCACTTGACTTGATATAAAAACCTACATACTTTAACCCACTTTGAAAGTAAACCTATTGATAAGGAAACAAATGAGATAAATTTATGATATCCTTCTCACCAACCCCCATTGATTAAACTATTAAATTTCCATTTTTCATTCCTCGAGTAGTGCAATACAGATCCAGTATCTCCTTTATACTCACAGCATCACTTTTGGAGCCATCATAGAACAACAAAATATCATCTACAGTCAACAAATGGGACAAACATAAAGATCTCCCCAATTTTGTGCCTTTAAAAGAACCAGTTCTATTAGGCTCCATCAATGCCCTACTCAAACGATGTAACATCTCGCTCTTGCTTGCACATGTTATTGACTTATTCTTTGAGAGCACTTGCAAGCAAGTGATCTGGTTTGAGTATATGGTTATTTTATTTGATTATGGGTTTTTATGATGATGTTGATGGATTATGATTTATGTTTAATTGATATCTATGTATAGACATATGTTATTGATGGGTTCTCCTGAGTGTGTAGGAAACTGACAGATTGAGGATGTCGATGGTATCAATGGACCTCCTTGGACCCCAAATTGGGTTAGGGAGTGGATTCTATTGGTTTGATTATTTTATCTTATGCATATGTGACATATGATCGGGTATATTATGATGTTGTTTATGGATCATTGACAACGTTTCGTTGATGGATGCAGATTGATGATTGCTTGCTAATCAGACTCACATAAGAAGTAAAGGGGCCATGCATAGCAACCAGATATTGAGGGAGAGGTGTGGCAGTAGCCCTGCCACAACCTACTATCACTGCCACCATGACTCAAATCATAGGTTAACAATTACCTAGTTCGAGAGATACATGATGTTGTGAGGGCAGACTGAGACAGTTGCTCACAAAGATTCTAAGGGGCGCACAATAAGGCGAGGTCCTTATTCCTTAGAGACCCTTAGTCTCTCACAAGGTCGCCTGAATGGAGTATTGACTCCAAGGATTAGACATCTACCAAAACCATTCAAAGGCAAGTGGCACCCTTGGAGCACGTAGTGCGTCTTGAAGGGCACATCGCGTAATATAAGTTTGAATCAAAGGCATTTGACACCCTTGGAGCACAGAGTGTGTCTTGAAGGGAACATTGTGGTATAAAAAAATAAGTTAATGAATCTAGGTGGCATAAAAAACTTGATCGAATGTTAAACCTTAAAATCTTAAGTTCCTACCAAATTAATTAATTGATTAATTAATTAACTAAAGAATGAATTTATTAAGCACAATCCCTAAGGGTCTAGGTGTTTGCAAATAAATATTTAACTAAGCCTGAGTCTAAGAGAGTGAGAAGAATAAAAACTAAATTTTTAAATTAAATGATAAGGGGATGAAATAAATCAAATTAAGAATAAATGAAAATAAAAATAAATCCTAAGGAATGATTATTACACCTGGCAAGTAAATACTAAATTAAAATTTTAGTTTAGAGAGGAATAAAGCATAAATGTGTAAGCATAGAAGGTATCTAGTCTAGTCTAACTAAAGAACTTTCCTAAATTAAACACAACTAAGTTTTAGAAAAGCGTCGGTCATTAAAAGGCAAATAGAGGGAATAAAGGGATAATTATGAGTGATGTTAGGAGTGATTTTAGGATGGGTGAGGGAAATTGACATTTAATTTAATTAAATTGTGGATTTATTTGTGAAACTAAGGGAATGGGTGAAAAGTGTATGGGGGGGAGTGATTCCTATTTAATTTAAAAAAAAAAAATTAATGTGAAAATGACAAGTGGTCACTAAGAAAAATTATATAAAAGAAATGGCTGAGAGGAGGAATGGGGATAACTGGTTTGAGTAAGGTTATGCTCCAAAAATTCTGATTAGTTTTACTTGTGAGAGTTGGGATACCCAACTCAAGAAAGAGAGTGGTAGCTCTACCTTGTGAGGTGAGCTAGGAGCTAGAGTAATCTGGTTGTGGTTGTGCGTGCCCCCTTTGCGGCTCAGGGGGATAAGGGGGAAGAATTGTACCCCTAGCATTGGATGGGAGGTACCAGTGAAGTCTGCACGGTTAGCAAGCTAGGAGTTGGATGGAGTGCAAGCATGGAAGAACATCTTCGACTTCTCGCCTTCAGTCACGGTATTTTCATTTTAGTTCGCATTATATTCATTTTTTATTGTATGTATGGATTTATAATTAGTCTCTTGATAGATGGCCTTGAGAAGCCGAGTGATTGTCGAATGCTTCCTATGCGACCTTATATAATCTACATCCTCTAAGATTTATTAATGCCTATGTTTATTTTCTAAACCATTTCGCCAACTTCCTTCATCCAAAATTTTCCTGAGATTCACTAAAATTCTCTGTGTTTTTCATGTGAGTTAATTTCTGCATTTTGTTTGTGATAGCATTACTTTGGGCACGGAGGAAACCCACACGAATTTCGACTAGCATGTTACCCATCTCTACATTTTGAATTGTGTTAGCATATCACTGCGTGTGGAGGAAATCCACATGAATTTCAACCCCATCTCTATGATTTGATTGTCTGAGCATATCAATGCATATGGAGGAAACCCACAAAAATTTCAACCACACATCTCTACAATTTTTACTCCTTTTCACACAAGTAATTTCTCTGCCAAAATCTCAATGATTTACTCCTTTTCACATAGAGAAATTTCCCTAGAAAAGCTCAATGATTTACTCCTTTTCCCAAAACAAATTTATCTGCCAAAGCTCAACGATTTACCACTTTTCACATAATTATTTTCCTTACAATCGCTCAATGATTTTACCTCTTTTCACAAGATGATTTTGTGATCTCTTGCCTAGCGAAATTTTGGGTGCTTACTCTGCATTGTTGGGGAGAACCTTGAGCTCTGTGACTTTATTCCAGGGTTTCTTCTATACTCTTCTTAACCCGAGAAGTATCAAGGCTCCCTTCGGATCCAACTGGGTAAAAAAGGCCATAACCAGAGTGCAATGTTGCTTCAAATCATCCTTGCGATTTTATGTTTTTCTAGAAGTTGGATTTGAATCAATCAATATTAAGTTATGAAATTACCTTTAATAGAATCCCTTGAATATAAGTTGGATAGGAATTTACCTTGAGTTATGATGGTGATTGTCTTAAAGACCTTACGTAAGTCTTGGATATCATTGAAGGCAACCGACTTGCATTTAATAGAATGAGTTCACTTAACTGTATCTTTATTGTTATTTTATTTAAAATTTGATAAAGACAATTTAATGGAGTTTAATATAGATGGGTTAACACCTTAATAGTCATCACTAATAGACCTTTTAAATCATATTTGATGATTACAAACGATTGATTGCGTAGATTAGATTTTATTGTACACTAATTATGATGATGTAGGCTTGATTGTGTAGCTAGATGATTATTGTGCATTAATCATGATGATGCAGGAATGACTACGTAACTAGATTTTATTGCGCACTACATAATGATGTAGGAATGATTTCATAACTAGATTTTTTTCGCACTAAATTTGATGATGTAGGATTAACTGTGGGACTAGATTTTATTGTTCCCTTAATTATGTTAATGTACAATTGTTTTCCTTTTTTTGCCATGTAATAATATTGATGTGACTGATAATATAGATTGGAGTTGTGAGTTGTGTTTGATTAAGGGATTGGAATCTTGCACCATAAATAAAATCAATGGCTTAATCTTGTGCAATGAATATTTAAGGATTGATGAATGATTAAGCTATTAGTTTACTTGCGTCATGAATTTAACATTGATGTATGACTAGTTAAGTGATTAGAATTCTTGCGCGCAATGAGAATATGATGTAATGAATGATTGATTAGATATTAGACTTCTTGTGAGAATGGAATTTAATGTGATGAATGATTGCATTTATGCTAATGGTTAAGTGGTTAGATTGTGTGGCTTTATGGAATAATGTTGACTCATAAATGTTTACGCTTTCGATTACTCGCGCGTGTTGCAATAATGGTGATGCATGATTAGTTTATTAATAAAAATTACTTGCGCACCTTAATTTAAGTGGGTGTGTGATTTCTTCATAATTATTCTCTTGCACCTTTGTATTTAATGTTGATAAATCTTGCGTCATGAATTTATGTCGATATGTGACTGATTTAGTAACCAGTTTTCTCTTGTGCCATTAATCAAGTTGACATGTGATTTTTTCTAGAGTTTGTTTACTCTTGCGCATAGTGAATGTTTAAATGTTGTTGTGTGATTGATAAAGATGATGATTACCCTTGCGCCATGATTAATTGATGATTAGGATTGAATGATTGATCTACTTGATGTGGACTTGATTGTTAGTGGGATGTTGACACCTCCTTGTTCCTTAGAACAGTCACCAGCCCCGAGACCTTAAATGGTAAAAATCAATTGGATCCTAGGCTTGAGCATTGCTTATGTGTCCTGGAGGTCCTAACCTTGCAGGGTAGGTTGGGCGGGTAGTCATTTTATATTCATTATCTGATTGATCGTTGTTTGTAAATTGTTTCAAGATGATTATGATGTGCTAAGCGACAATGTTATTTATATTTATGTGTTGCTATCCTTTTGTTGATGCGTTGAATGCATATTTATTGATTTCAATGATGAGTAGATGGTAATGATTTTACTTATGATGTCATTCATTATGCGTTGTTGAATTATGTGTTGACGCAAATTCCTAATGTTAAATTATTTTTTACCTTTTATGCTTCGCTTTCCAAGTTGTAACAGAGGGGTCATTACATATGGTATCAGAGCGGGTTCAACCTTGCAACTGTGGATAATCACACCTTTCACTGTATTTTACACTCGATTATTAACTTAGCACTAATTAAAATTTTATCCTTTCCATGTGGTAATCATGGTTAGAGGATGCTACAGAGTTTCACAATGTGGTGATAAGGGAGGAAGTGCGACGCCTCCAGTAGCACCCACGCCAGAAGATTCCAAACCCCAAGGAGAAGAACAAGTCATTGGGCATGAGTAGATTTATGTGCGGGATGCGGTTGGTCTGACAAGGTCCTTTCAGAGGATGTCAAAGGCCTTGATTAACCTCCTAGATAGATATGAGGCCAGGGAACCTATACCCAGTGAGGGTTCGCAACACGCTACAACTGGTAGTTGTAGCATTGACAGAGAACTCGAGAAGGTTAAGTTTCCCGAGCTCATGAGTGCCATGGATGGCGCAGCCACCAAGGCATGGTTGGATAAAATGGAAATGTGCTCCACACTTCACGACTACACCTCCAACACAAAGGTCTACATGGAGGTCTTTTAGTTGAAGGGGAGCGCTCTTCTATGGTGGAAGATGCTCTTACCACAACTAAACATGACCGTCAAATACGTGTCATGGGAACTATTCAAGGAGAGGTTCTATAAGAGGTATTTGTCGGAGGAATTCATTGAGCGCCAACTCAATGAGTAAAAATCCTTATAGAAGGGTGGTAGTATGGTGTTGGAGTATGAGGCCCAATTCATGGAGCTTCTTAGGTATGATCCACATCTGAACACAGAGAAGATAAAGGTCAATAAGTGTGTTTAGCCTTAACTACAATCCTCGTGTGAAAGAAAGGATCCTAATTTCTCAGACGTTGCATGATGCAGTTTATAAGGCCCTCATAGATGAGGAAGATTTGATCAGTGGGGCTGAAGGAAAGACTCCTACAAGATCGACTGGACAACCGACCTAGGGTAGGCAAACAATGTCAGATTCAGGGACTCAGAGTACTGGATCGAAGACTAGATGCTAGACATGGGAGAGCCACATAACCAACGAGACCATCAGGTTGAGAGGGCCAGAGTAGCTAGATCAACAGGACACACTACATTTGGATATTTGGGAAAGGACCACATGAATCTTGTAGCAGTGAATAAATACCAAGTTGAGCACCAATCCATTGTTCTCAAGACGTCAGTATGATCGTCAATCAAAACTTTAGTATTGATAGATCTCGTTGCTAATAGAGATTTATTTCTGGTGCAGCACTGAAAGGATTTACGATAAAGGAAGTCAAATAGGACGAGTTTAGCTACATGGAAATGGATTTGGGAGAAAAGCAGAAGGTTGAAGGAAAGGTTATAGACTGTAGCCTCAACCTGGGAGATTTTGTAATGAAGGTCAACTTGTACGTCACGATCTTAGGATCTTATGATGTCATTATCGGTATGGAATGGTTGGAATCACATGATGAGATACTCAACTGTAGGATAAAATGGTTGAGTTTGACCAAGGATGAGGGACAAAGATGAGTGATTGTAGGAAGAACCCAGGGAGTTTCCTTAAGGTTCAATCTTCCCTACAACTATAGAAGAACATGTGCAAGGGATGAAAGCTATATGCAATCCTAGCATTGAATGATAAGGTCGTGGAAGAAGGATTAGAAAACCTTCCAATAGTATGGGATTTTTCTGATGTGTTCCCAAAAGAGTTTCCAGGTTTTCCGCTCGAAGGAGAGATGGAATTTACCATCGACTTAAAACTTGGAACTGAACCGATAGAAAGAACGCCTTATCGGATGTCGACCCATGAGTTACAGGAGTTGAAAATGAAACTAAAGGAGTTGTTGAACCTAGGAATTATATGTCCAAGTGTGTCATCTTGGGGTGCGCCTATTATTTTTGTACAAAAGAAGGATGGATCGTGGAGACTATGTATTAACTACTGTCATTTGAACAAGGAAACGATCAAGAACCAGTATCTTTTGCTAAAAATAGATGATTGCTGACCAATTGAAAGATGCAATAATGTTTTCAAGGATCGAATTGAGATAAGGATATCACTAGTAATGGATCAAGAGGGAGACATTCCTAAAACCACATTCAAGATGAGGTTTGGGCATTATGAGTTTACCGTTTTACCGTTTGGACTGAAAAACACCCTAGGGGTATTCATGAGTATGATGAATGGGGTGTTCTGCAAATACTTGGACAAGTTTTTTCAAGTATTCATTGACGAAATATTGATATATTCTCGGATGATGAAAGAACATGAAGAACATTTGCGCTTGGTACTATTGTGTTTACGAGAGAACAAATTATACGGGAACTGTCAAAATGATCTTTTTATCAATCGAGGATTCATTATTTAGGGAATGTTGTCTCCGACGAAGGAATCGTTGTGGATCCAACAAAGGTAGAGGCTATTATGGAATGGCATGTGCCGACGAATGTACCAGAAGTACGTAGCTTCATGGGTTAGTTGGATATTATCAATGGTTTGTCGAAGGTTTTTTCGAAGACAGAAAATCCAATTACGGAACTGCAAAAGAAAAAAAAGAATTTTGTGTGGACAAATAAATGAGTGAAAGCATTTCAAAGGCTCAAGGAGTTGTTGAAGACAGTGGTAATACTAAAATTCCCCAACATGGATGAGGAATTCTTGGTATGCATAGACATATCCAAGGAAGTCTTAGGCAGAGTCTTGATGCAAGATGGTTGAGTGATCACTTACATCTCAAGGAAGTTAAAAAATCATTAGCAGAACTAAACGAGACATGATTTGGAGTTGTTGGCCATTGTGTATTCCCTGAGTGTGTGGAGGCACTACCTAATTGGATGAAAATTCGAACTAAAAAAAGACCATTGTGGTTTGCAACACATTTTTACGCAAAGTGCCTTGAACGTGCGATAAAGGTGTTGGTCGAAACAACTTAGCGAGTATGATTTTGAGATTACCTACTTAAGGGACAATGAATATACTAGAATATGCGTTGAGTCGGAGACCATGCATATTTTCAGTGATACCTCTTCAAATGAATCTTTGAGAAAATATTCTAAATTTACAGTGCGACGATGACTAGTATAAGGAGGTTAAGGAAAATATCGGCCAAGACACCATATTGGTACCAAAGTTTGAGGGATTTACATTGGAAAACGACAGTTTAATGAGGTATAATAACCGGATTTACATACCACATAACGACAATTTGAGAATATTAATCTTAAACGAAGCTCATAGAGCAGTGTACATGGCTCATCCAGGAGTCACGAAGATGAGGGAAAACCTTAAGCCCTTATTCTTATAGAAAGGAATGAAGGAAGACATAGTCAACTAAATGGAAAGATGTCTAGAATGTCAGCAAGTGAATGATGAACATAGACATCTGGTAATATTACTACAACCACACACTATTCCAGAATCGAAATGGGAGGACATTTTGATGGACTTTATTGTGGGATTTTCGATGATGGTGTTAGCCACCATTAATTTTTTTATGTGAAATCAAGATTTCATGATCTAGAGAGATGCTAAACTGGTTTGGAAGCCTGATAAACTAGGGAAGGGGATAAATATGGTAGGGAGAGGATAAATCTAGGAGGAGCACTAAGCTGTGTTAATTTTCAGACCCCAACCCAGTTTTAGTCTCGCTGATTTTTCAGCCAATGTTAAATGCCTAAACCTAGTTTTACATCAACATATAAAAACTTAGCAGAAAATAAACTTCAGAACTAAAACATGAGGATTCTGAACATCGTTTTAAGTGCAGAAATAAAATATCAGCAGTATGCAAAACTTAGAAAATTATAGACACGGGAATTTTTGGTCTAACATCAACCCTGGAAAAACCCACAAGGGGAAAACCAGTGAGAGAGGGATTTTTATTATTTATGGGCTTCTGAGAAAATCTTTTACAACATATTCATCTTTAGAAATTTACACAAACTTATCTGGACTTCCTGTAGCTTTCTCCTCAATTTCTGAACCAAAAATCCATACACTGTATGGCTATCCCAACAATAAATGTTGTACGGACTGTCCTCGAAATTTGTGCCCAAAATTATGCCAAGATTGTACGGAAAACCCAGCAGTATAAATGCCTTGAAAAACATGCCACTACCTTGAAAAATGCACCCAGAATTTATGAAAGTATGGCCCCTTGAATTCTGTGCAGGTCCATATGGACTGTACAGATTTTCTTGCCCAAAAAATTGTGCGCAGCACTTTCCTTTATTTCTGTGCTTGAAAAACACTGTACGATAGCCTTGGAATATGTGCCAATACTCTCAGAATGTCTTGTTGTTGTCTCCCTTGAAAACTGTGCACATTAATGGTTGTACGACCTCTTCAAATCCGTACTGTATGGCCTGTTCTTCCTTGTTGTCTGCTGCCTCGAAAACCATGCCTGTTATTTTCCTTGGGATGTGTCTCTCCTTCATCAAATGTTGTCTCTCTTCTCAAGCTTGACCTCTCTCTTGCTCTCTCAACAAGAATGAATGAACAACCCAAGAATGGGTGCACCCCCTTGCCCTAATCAACCTCATGAGGGAAGGTGAGGGGTTTTCTAATCTAACAGTTGAGATTAGATTAGATGAATGGTTGAGATTTGATGTCTCTTCACTCACCCTCACTTTAGTCATAAAGTCACCTTTTAACTTGTATATCACAAATTAATTGACTAGGACCCACATTAGGCACTTTCTCCCCCTTAGGCACCTAGGGAAGAGAAACACTTGCCTTGGTACTTTATTTAATTAAAAACTTTAACACTCCCTCATACCAAGGAAAGTGTTACTCACCACTCCAATCTTGTCCCTGAAAAATACAAACTTGCCTCTACCCAATGCCTTGGTGAGTATGTCTGCAACCTGCTCCTCTGTAGATATGTACTGTAGCTCCACAGCTCCTCTCTGAACATAATCATGGATGAAGTGATAACAAATCTCAATATGCTTAGACCAATCATGAAAAAATGGATTCTCCGAGAGTTTAATGTAACTCTGATTATCACAGAAAATCACAGTAGGCCTCAACTGCACACTGAACAATCCCACCAGCATCTTGCGAAGCCAAAGGGCCTCACAACTAGCCTAACTAGCTGCCATATACTCAGCCTCTGTCGAACTCAAATCCACTAACTTCTGCTTCCAACTGAACCAAGACACAACTACTGATCCTAATATGAAGCAGCACCCTAAAGTGCTTTTCCTGTCACTGACACATCCTGCCCAATGTAAGTCTGTATAGCCAACTAGATGAACTACATCTCCTCTATGATAGTCCAAACCATAATATACCGTACCACAAAGATACCTGAGCACATGTTTTGCTGCAACCCAGTGCACTCTCCTAGGATCCACCATGAACTGACTAAGAGTGTTAACAAAAAAACAAATATCTAGCCTGGTATTGACCAAATACATCAATGAACTGATCAACCGATGATACAAAGTGGAATCCACCAACTGTGACTCAGAAGCATGAAGCTTCTTCTAGTTGGTAATCATGGGAGTGGTCATGGGCCTACTATCTCCCATCTGAAATCTGCTCAAAAGTCACATACA
>JASDQU010198426.1:20619-32119 GCA_032191745.1 Picea mariana
TTACCATTGACAATATCACTATTGTCACCCAACCATAGGTCGAAGCCACCCTCCGAGCACCTTAACCTTGACTGAGAATTACTCTGAAAGCAAACCCTAGGCTAGATAGCCAAACAAGGTGTAACGCATCTTCCTCCAAGCATAGCGCACCAACAATAGCTGATTAGACAGTCCAAACCCTAGCCAAGAGATAGTCCAAGCCAAAACGTAACTGCTAGCTGCAGCAGTTGCACCAACAACTCTCCTCCAAACCTACGCACAACACTGCAACTGCACTACGCAGAACTGGCTCTCTGCAACTACTACGATGTGTCAAATGAGAGATTGGCGCCCTGTATTTATAGTGGTTCTGGCAGACTTACTAGGGCCAACTTCTCCTTCTGGGTACCTGTCTCTTCAGTATATATTAATTCTTCCGACCGACTTCTTCTCTTGGAGGCTAATAACCTAATACATATTATCTTCTTGAGCCGACAAGTCCTCTAGGGCTATTAGCCAACTCATTAGGGTTTCTCTTGCTTCCCGGAGTCTTCTATTCTCGTCAGGTTTACACGTGGAGGTAAATACCTCCCGCAGCTACCATAATATCAACAGCTTCTTCTTGTGATCTTCGTTGCTGCAGCATTTATGGTTATGGTTAAATGATAAAATGGAATAAACTTCATGCTTAACCTAACACATTGAAAAATCAACAAATTCCCCCATTGGACCCCCTCTTTGTCATTATCCTACACTCTCCCTTCTCTTGTGGATTAATTCAGCCCCCATCTTTGTCCATGTCCCCTTAGCAGTTGGCATCACATTTTATTATTAAAACATAGAAATAGCATTCGCATATTCCGTCGCTTTGGTCGTAGCCACACATTATATCTACATAAGCATTAATTAAATTGGGGATTATAGTGGGGATGTTACATTAGCATTTGTTTAAAGGTTGCCGATTACTCAAACGGTTGGCTCAAGACAAACTAGGTGAAGCCAACAATATATATGCATGAGATTGCTTGCAACAATTATATCAATGTTGAGCAAATGATGTAAACGATTCAATTAGCAACGTTGATAACACAGAGAGAACATATATCATCAAGCTAACAATTTTTACGAGAATAATAGCATGCATGACTTGTTCAAATTCCTAAACCTAGTACCCGATTGTTAATTTCGAGCAAAAACACATTTCACTGAATCACAACACCGCTAGGTTCTAAACAAATATTCAGCGAAAGCAAATAAATTAGGAAACCAGAACACACATTTGCACACGAGATTCAGGTAAAGAAACCCCGGAGGGAAAACCAGTTCTATGAAATTTTATTATTAATTTGGGGCTCCTGTCCTAGGAAAATGACCCCTCTGAGGAAATTACAATTACAACAATTAGCCTAGCCTCACAAACCTCAAGGTTGCTAAAACCCTTCCTACCACTTTGTCTCTTTTCCTCGGATCCCTACACCTGCACACTTGAAAGCTCACTCTTTGTGTGTAGTCTCTATCTCACTTGTTGTGTCTTCTCTCACCCTAGCTGCCTTTTAATAATCTTGAGATTAGACCAAATCAAACCCTGAGCCAAAACCGTAGATCTCATCCAAAGTGATCAACGATTGAGATCTAATCTCTCGTTCACTTTAGATCTAACAGTTGTGACTTAATTTAATTTTCACTTAAGTTACTAAAGCTAATAACTTAGGCTTTTAACTTAATTAACCTCCATTAATTACAAAAAATCATTTATTTACACAAAATGAACTTCTAAGGTTCTAAGAGGCATTAGACGACTTCCATGTGTTAAACACACGCCAACATGGAAGTACATGTCCGATGCTACAATTTTCAACACTCCCTCTTAGCGAGGAAGGTACTTCTGCCACTTAGAGATGGCTCTATCTTCGCTATCAAAGCTACTAACTTGTCAGCTCTCGCTGCTCCCTCTGACTTGAAAGATATCCCAGCCGACTCGCTTGGACCTGTCTGCGCAGACTTTGCTCTGATAATGCTCCTAGACGCCTCCTGCTCCTGAGCATCCTGCATGGTCATCTTGTACCATGACTACTTCTTCTGGACAGACTTGGAAGGCTACTCCTTCCCACTGGAACTGAAAGGTTGACTCCCTCTAAGTTGCTCAACCTTCAGAGCTCCCNTCCCTCTGACTTGAAAGATATCCCAACCGACTCGCTTGGACCTGTCTGCAAAGACTTTGCTCTGATAATGCTCCGAGACGCCTCCTGCTCCTGAGCATCCTGCATGGTCATCTTGTACCATGACTACTTCTTCTGGACAGACTTGGAAGGCTACTCCTTCCCACTGGAACTGAAAGGTTGACTCCCTCTAAGTTGCTCAACCTTCAGAGCTCCCTGCTCCTTGTCCTCTACCACTCTACTACTGCTCACCATAGCTCGCATAGGCTTACCTCATAGCCTATATAGGTTGCTCTCACTAACTCTGAAAACAGTTGCTTTGTTTCAGCTAGATCCTCTGGGCATAATCAATGTATGCCCATCTCGGAATAAGACCCCATAGCCCTTCTTCTCAATCGTTGAGACTGAGAGCACACTCCAGCTGAGCTCTAGCACCCATAGTACTTTTGTTACTCTTAATACGCCACCTAACTCCATCCGAAATGGCATTGTTCCAGATCCTTTCATTGCATGCTTGGTGGCCACACCAAGGTCCACATGCACATTTGAGTTTGATGTTGTGAAGCTCTCAAATAGCTATCGTGCTCCTGTCATATGACATGTGGCTCCATTATCAATCAACCACACACTAGCTAGTAAAGTGCCTGTGGAAAGCTGAGAAACAAGGAAAAACTCGTCCTGAAACTTCTTGGCAAACTCATCTACCTCTGTCGTCGTAGCAACCTCTTGTTGCGTCTTTTCGCCTTTCTTTCTTTTTGGACACTATGAAGCATAATGTCCCTTCTTATGACAGTTGAAGCATTTGACCTTACTTGGGTCCCTTCGTGTGCCTGCTCGTGAAGATGAATCTCCACCTATGTTATTTTGGACCTTCCCCTTACCCTTCTTGACCTAGTTGGAAAGAGCTACATTGTACTCATCCTTCTTGTGTCTGCCTCCATTTAGTGCTTCATCCCGAAGTTCTTCCTGAACGAAGTCATCCCACAATCTTGACCAGTCAGGGAGATTCTCTCGTGCCACGACCCCTTTGATGAACGGTGTCCACTCGTTAGTGAATCCTTTCAGTGTCTTCCTCACCAACTCTGAACTTGACACTGTCCCCCCAACTGTTGCCAATTCATCTAGAACATATTATATCCTGGTAAGATAATTTGTCACTGTCTCTGATCCTATCATCTTTAGGTCCCTGAGCTTCTCCCTCGGCGCCATTATATGATTCTCATTCTTGCTCTGAAACAATCTATTCAGAGCCTCCCACATGCCATTGGTTGATTTCTTTCCTGATGAGGGATCAAGTGATCCTTCACTCTATCTAGGATTATCCTCTTGGATTTCACGTCCTTCAAAGTATAGGTGGTCAAGTCTTTTGGATCTATTGGTGGAGCCACGATGGAGTTGGCATATTCCCAAACGTCATTCTCCATCAGCACCAGCATAATCTACTCTTTCCACCGAGTGTAGTTGGACAACCCATCCAACCTGTCTTTGAACTGCACCCCCGATGTTGCCATTTCTGCTTAAAAAACTCCTCCCGAAGCTGCTACCCAGTTCAATGCCCACTGCCCAGACATGCTTCCCGGTTCGTTGCCCGCTGCCCGGACCCCTACCCGAAGCCTCCTGCGACTGCCCAGGTCCTTTTCTAGGTTTCCCGATTCTACCAACCTACGGCACGACAGTTATACTCATTGCCCAGAAAATTTTGGGCAATCTACCTACTGCCTAGACCTACCAGGGCCTACCCAACCCTTGTTGGGTCTACCCAAGGCTTCCTGTTCCTGCTGGCCTTCTGTTGGGTAGCTCTACAGTCTTCTGCGGTCTTTCTAAGGTTTATTGTCCTAGTTGGTCAACTAACGACTTGCCTTGACTGTCGTCTAATTGGTCGGCGGCTAGTTTGGCGATGAACTATGTCACGGCCTTTGCCTACACCTTCGTCGTCCTACCACAAACGACGATTGTTTCTTATGCAGCACTCCCTTTCCACAGCCTGCGTGGCTTAGCTTCACAGTTGTTTGTGCCCTCGTGTGCAACCGCCTCAAATCTTTGTTTGTGTTGCACAGTAGCCACTTACATGCGACCACTCATCCGATGCTCTCTCCTCATGCAAGCGGTTGCAATCTGGTCGCTCTTCTTCACCTCAACGTTGGCCCATGCAAGTCTGTCAGCTGATCTTTGCCCCTTGGCAACTGTTCTCATTCTCAGCAGCCCAGCCCTGCCCATTGCTTCCTCTCACGATTTGCTCGTCAACACTCAATAACCAACGAACCCTTGTTTCGACAGCTCTTCTGCAGCTGGCCGACGACTGTCTCAGCCACTTCTCCTTTGTCGGCAATCCTCTATAGCTCACAGCCATGTGGACTCCCTTCCCTTGGCGGTTGATGGCGAGCGAATGTTCTGGCGGCTGCAGTCGCCTCTTTCCTCACTTGGTTATCGGTTGGTGGCGATCGACAGCATGCTCTAACTGCCTTGTTGGCTCGGATCGACCCCACGAGCTCTCACAACCGTTGCCGCAATCATGCATTGACTGCTCCAACGAACGCTAGCTCCCAGCCCGCGGCTCCTTTCGACTCGTGCGTGTAACTCCAGCAGCCTGCCAACCACCCTCTGTCAACTATCCACGTCTTCCAACATTCGATTTGCAGCTGGCGGTTGCCTACTTGCAGCTGCTCCTTTGTAGTCGGACCTCGACACGCGGACTTCAGGGAATTGATCTGTTGCCACTCCTTACTACCCTACTCGATCTATAATTCTTCCTTCACATGGATCAAGCGACCTCAACCCATTCAGTTACTTTGCCAACAATCTATGCAGCCGTATGGTGTCATCTGTACGTTGTTGTACAGACCATTTTTTCTAGGTTCTTGTTTTTACCCACAACCTGCAAAACAAGAAATTTATGCGTTACAAAAAAAAATACGATCTCATCCACAACCCAGTTTTCGTCAGAGACGAAGCTCTGATACCATGTTCAAATTCCTGAACCTACAACCCGATTGTTAATTCCGAGTAAAAACACATTTCATTGAGTCACAACACAGCTAGGTTCTAAACAAATATTTAGAGAAAGCAAATAAATCAGGAAACAAAACACACATTTGCATACAAGATTCGAGTAAAAAAACCCCTCGAAAAACCCCGGAGGGAAAACCAATTCTGTGAGATTTTATTATTAGTTTGGGGCTCTCGTCCTAGGAAAATGACCCCTCTCAGGAAATTACAATTACAACAATTAGCCTAGCCTCACGAACTTCAAGGCTGCTAAAACCCTTGTTGTCACTTTGTCCCTATCCCTCAGATCCTTGCACCTGCACACATGAAAGTTCACTCTCTGTGTAGTCTCTATCTCATTTGTTACGTCTTCTCCTCTCACCCTAGCTGCCTTTTTTTAACCTTGAGATTAGACCAAATCAAACCCTAAGCCAAAACCCTAGATCTCATCCAAAGTGATCAACGATTGAGATCTATTCTCTTGTTCACTTTAGATCTGACAGTTGATCAACGGTTGAGATCTATTCTCTCGTTCACTTTACAAAAAGTCATGCATTTACACAAAATGAACTTCTAAGGTTCTAAGAGGCATTAGACGACTTCCACGTGCTAGACACACACCAATGTGGACGTAATTGTCCGATTCTACAATTTTCAACATGACCAGCAACCTTATATGTGCAATTAATAAACCATTCAATGTGAACGCTTTGAAAAGAACTATTATGACAGTCGTTGGAACTTAGGTCTGCATCCCTTCCCTTCCTGTTCATTCACCTATACATCCTCTGAAGCCTGATTTTTTGTGTTAGTGCTCCGCCATGATTTATGAGTCAGCTTGAATTGTTTTTCCCTTCTATTACTTTTGCACCATTTTATTGCTTTCTTGAAAGATTGTTGCACGTCTGGTTTGGGTTAACAACACGTTGTCACCTTGGAATACCTTAGTAAGCTTATAGCAGGTTGGCGAGGCCTTTTCAGTTCAAAAAACGTTAATTGCAAGAACAGGCATGTTCTTGCAAATAAGGTAAAAGCGTGTTGTTTTAGCTCTTTTAATGTTCAAAAATAAATTCAAATATTTAAAAATTGCAATGTTGGCGCCTCCATGTGCATGCATGATCATGAGCACCCCAGTACACGAAAGTCATCTCTGAGTTCATGATCACATAGCTCGTGTTAAGGTCGTGTTAGGATCGTACGAACTTCACCTGCGGTTGTCATCATCATAAGAGGCTGCGGAGAATTATAGTTTCAGGTGCAACATCATCAAAATTAAGGTCACAATCAACTCATGTTCTACAGTCTCAACAAATTAAGGTTCAAGATCAATTCGTCGCTCAGGTGATCAGCGCAACATGGTATCCCCCCGAGACTGATGGCAGCTGAATAGACTCAAGCCACAGTGGTTTGAGCTATTCGAGGCGATCCCAGAACTCAAAGATCTGTTTGTCAAGGCGGAGTGGTATGACTTCATTTGCTCCTTCGAGGGATACCACACAGGTGTTGCCATGAAATTTGCACAAACATTTGACAAGTTTCAAACCCAGCTTGGGGACACTTGTATTCATGTTACAGAGCATTTTATCAGGGCTGCATGCACTCTCCTAGTCTGCGGGGAAAGGTGGTTTAAAAATGGCACGGTAAACCCTAAACTCTGTAACAAATTTTTGGTGACAAAACACCAAAACCTCGACTGGAGCCAGGGGATTCCTGTCACATGGATAAAAGAAGAATGGAAGGGTACTCTCACAACTGTTCAGCGACAAATTCTAGGTGAAGGGTCGATTCACGAGCATACATTGTTACCACATGCTTTTTCTCATGCACCTGAGCGTTGATAAAGAGTTGAATTTGTCTTTTTATTTGCTCAAAAGCCTCACTAAAATGGTCAAAAGCGTTCAAGGCCATCCTGAGTCTGTCCATAGAAGCCTGTATCATCAGGGTTTGATCAAAATCCCAGTGCTCATCGCGTTGGACGAAATTGAAATTTCTTGGGATTACTTTCTGCGATCAAGAGTAAGAAAAGCAGCCTAATGCACAGATTGATGATAAAGGAGATGAGGATGGCACAAAGGATAAGGTTTCTCCCGAAGCTAGTAGCTCATCGAAGGTATCACAACAACCAACAAACAGGAATAGGCCTCCCAAAACTAAAGGTACCCCATCCAGTGCAAACAGGTCAACAACCATAATGAAAGAGGAAACCCCTCGAATGCAGTTGAGGTCCTCCACTGCAAAACGAAGAGAAAATAAAGGTAACATGGGTTATGGTATAAAGCAACAAACACAGGATATTCCAGAGAGTCCTTTGTCAGCCAGAAATGTTGAAGATACACAGATAACTCCCACCAAAAAGCGGGGTAAGTTTCCCAAAATGAGAGGGAAAATGAAAGAAAAACAGCACAGTCTAGAAATCTTTACAGCAGATTTTATCCCTGTAGAAACCTTACTCAAGGAAACCCCTAAGGCTAAGAAAAGCAAGAAAAGGAAAGGGAATCAAAGCATTGGGATGCCCAGCAAGCTAAACAGGAAAACCAGAATAACAAACCAGTTGAGACTGAACTCCAGGGCTCTTTTTAAGCCATATTTAAAAGGCCCTCAGCCAATTGTGATTGAAGATGATGACAACCCTGAATTTGTCGGTATGGAAGAAATGGTTGTCCATACACTGAAAAAGATGACAAGGGATAAAGGAAAATCGGAATTCTGCAAGGGTGAAGCTTTAGGAGTGCAACTTGCAGCCGTCAAAACAGAGTACCCTGCAAATTCAAGCTTACAACAAGATGCAAGGGACTTTGGCCCAGATCCTGAGCAAGCTTTTGATGGCATCTCCCCACATGCAGAGATATCCCCCAAGCAACATTTAGAGGACATCAAACCAAAAATTAAGGCCAGCATATCAGAAGTGCAAGAGCATATGAAGGACGCATATAAAAGAGGACTTGAAATAACACATAGGTATGAAATGAGGTCCAGGAGAAGCAGAATGTTGGTTGATCACAACAAAGCCATCATGGATGAAGAGCCGAGATTGAAAGAGAAAGGCAAGAAGCAAGTCCTGGTCAAACCAAAAGAAGCTGATGAAGCTGCAAAAAAAAAACACCAAGTGCAAGCATTAAGGCTACAAGTTCAAACTCTGCAACAGCAAAACCAAGAATTGGTGAAGCAACATTCCAAGCTACAGAAAAAAATATCAGAATTTGCAAAGAAAACATCAGAAGACTTGCTTCTTCTTGATGGAGATCATCTGAGGTGGACTATTGTTGATAAGAAGGTAGAGTTCGAGGAAGTTGCCAGCACATCAAGTTATCTACCGATTAGACTCCAACTGAAATTACACATGGATATCAAGGCACAGTTCCAGTCACTTCCATCGGCCACATTAGTTTTGTTAAAGCTTTTTGCACTCCAGTTTAGACAGTAGAAGTATTTTGCACTGATAGATGTCTAGTTATTCTAAGTTCGAGATAGTTGTGTCAAAACACAATAAGTGATCATTTTTGTGTGATGTGATCCACATTTTTGTTGAGAATAATTTAAAGAGTGTCGGGACTGATATTTCCATTAAATGCACTCAAGTTAAAGAGGTGTATCTATGTTGTAGTGAAAGAATCTTAGTCCAGTTATTTAGTTGTCATGCAGATGTTAAGCTTCAGTTTTAAAGAGGGTTGAAATCCTCTGCAACATTGATAAATAAGCAATTTTTGTATGATTTTAGGGTTTAGCTTTTGGTGAAAAATATAAGTATCAGGAGGGCTAGACCTGCTCATATGATTGTAAAGTTCTCTACCTAATAAATATACGTTGATGACAGTTGTGTTTTCTTACTCAAATCTGTATGTGTTTAATCATGTCTTGAATGCAAATTTTGTGATGTGTGCAATGTACATTTCCTTATTCTTTCAGCCATTGTTTTAGTTTATCTTTTTGTTGATTATGCAACCTGTTATACAGATATTGTTTAGTGAAAAGATCAACTATTTGGCAACCTATTGGATGATTTGCATCTAGATATTTGTCTAAGTCTTAAGATATTATTTTTAGTCTTTATTCTCACATAGCAAGCAATTCATTGTATTGTTGGCTATTGTCTCATGTGTTTGTCTTTCATATCGCCAACTGTCCATTAATATCCATACCATTAGCTAAGGAGAATCTACCTTCATACAGTTTGGCTAGTCCAACCAGATTCTCATCTCAGAAAGCCTATCCTCTAGATGACCAACAAAACCAACTTATCAAAAAAAAACAACCATTCTAAACTTGAGGTGGCCTAGCTCTGCCCTTTAGCAGTCAGGTGCAGACTTTAGGATCAACATCTTCAAGTGCAGTTGCCAGGGAACGGAGTAACGAAGTAATCTTTCCCTGAGAGAACGACAACGATCAAATCTGATCTTTGATGGTGAACAAAGATCAAGCACAAAGGTGACTGCCATTTTTCACCTGGTGACTCCATTGAATGCAACCATGTTAAGGAAGTCTAGCTCTCGGGAAAGGAGCTAGGAAATCAAATCATGAGCCTGCTAAAACTCCCAAAGTCAACCTTGATCGTAATGGTAACACAACTAACCCTAATTCAGAGAGAAAGTTAAGGAAGACTATCATTGCTCAGAGATACCCCTTGTCATCCAAAGGCAAGGCCACTGCTGAAAAATTTGCCTCTATCCACAACCATAAGCAGCCCGAGGTTTTTATTTTTCAGAATCTCCTTGTCATCAGTCCTCAGACATCCCCTGGATCAAACTCTACTTCATTATCTCCTCCATCAACCACAACCACAACTCCTCCTCAGCCTCATAATCCAGTTATCCCAAACATGGATGTCAATAGGATGGAGGCCATCATTACAGCCAGGTATGCACCTTTGGTGTTACCCCAAAACTTGAATGCCTTCCCCACAAGTGATTACATGAAATATCTGCCAAGGTGCAATGGTGAGGGGAAAGTAACTGTGGAGGAACATTTGATGGCATTTTATAGTTTTGTAGACAACTTCATCATTGAACATGCAGATGTATGGTTATGTGGCTTGACCTTTGCTTCTATTACAGGAATTGAGACATTGGATGAAGCTTTTCTGAAACAATGGGGGGATAGGAGAGACTATTTGTATTACATAACTGAGTTTGGGGGTTTAAGAAGGAAGAGTGGGGAGTCTGTATCAGATTTCACAAAGAGGTTCAACAAAATGTATAACAAGATCCCTGATCAGATCAACCCAATTGATGCCTCAACCAAGATCCATTTGCAAATGCCTTTGATGTAGAATTCTCTCTTTTGTTGAGGGAGAGAAGGTCCACCACCTTGTTGTCCATGCAAGAAGCAGCTATTGAAGTTGAATCAAATATCCTAGCATCTGAGAAACTAAAGAATAAATCAGATAGGGATAAAAAGAAATAGAGGGAAGAATTCCATTCCTCTTCCAACCCGGTGGAATCTGATCCAAAGCTGGAAGAGATGACCAGAACCTTGAAGGCTTTAACATAAGAGATAGTCAAGCTAAAATGGGAAACCAAATAGCCCATATCAAGATGCTGGAAACAGAAACACAAACCAATTTAGAAGGCCAAATAATGTTCCCCAAGTCATGCAGAGAGAAAGGAGAAATGTTGAAGATCAAAGGGTTGTACCTCCTTTCCAAAACAATGAAAATGAAGAAATGGATGTGGAGAGTGATGTTGTAGACAATGTTGTTGTATTGTTCAATGAAATTGATCTTTATCCTAGTCACCTAACACAGCAGGATTATGAAATATCACAGTTGTCAAGCCAATTCGAGGATGAGGTGAAGGAGGAGGAAGTTTTTCAATGTCAACCCCAAAAGAAGTATGATTTGAGGCCTAGGCCAGGGGCTTCCAAGGCAGTTGCCCCTGCTCAAAACAAAAAATCAGATCTTCCTCCCAAACAAGGCCCAAGCAAAGGCATGACAAACAAAGTTGATCAGCCACTCTCATCTAAGCTTGTTGTCCCTGAAATAAAAGAAGTTGATAGACAACCCATCCTTTTCAGCATTGAGCATGAGTTGATCAAAATAAAGATCCTTGTACCTTTAACAGAATTGTTGAAAAATTAGCCATTCAAGAACTCCATTATGAAGGTATTGAAGCCCCCTGTTGTTGCCATGACCCCTGATGTAATTAGTTTACAAGATGAAAACCATGGCATTACTGTGGGCCGCCACATTAAAGATGGGTCTGATGCTTCTCCACCCTTTTATATATCCTTGAATGTCCATGACAAAATCTTGCACAATTGTTTGATGGATTCAGGGGCCTCCCATAATGTCATGCCCAAAGTTGTAATGGAGGAGCTAGGGCTGGAGATCACCAAGCCCTACCAGGATCTTTACTCATTTGATTCTAAAAAGGTAAAATGCT
>JASDQU010198427.1:0-13778 GCA_032191745.1 Picea mariana
GCAGTTTCTGCGCACTGCAGTTGGCAGTTTTGTGCGCAAGTTTCTGGGGAAGGTGTTGCGCCAGTTTTTGGGTGGGACTATTTGATCAGCTTGGTTTCTATTCTTGCTTGGTGCATTAGCCTTGCTTGGCTATTGATTGCTACCAGTATTCTTCTCTGTCAAGGTCAAGGTGCTCGGAGGGTGGCTTCGGCCTATGGTTGGGTGACAAGGGTATTGTCAATGGTAAAACGAGCACAATTTTTCATATTCTAACAATATCCAAGACTTAGCCATAAACAAAAGCACAAGAGGCAAAATATTCCAAGTGTAGCGAAAATTTCAGTCCAAGAGCCTCTCACAAGAGGGAGAGTTATGTCCAAATGAGATCTTATGATCTCTTATTTATACAAAATGTCACTAAGGTGACTTGTCCACATATTAAGGGGTAAACCACAAGACTAGGGGTCAAAAACCCTAATCTTTCCCCCTTTAACAAAGTAATATTAAACAATTCATTTAAAGTTTCACTTTCACACAAATAAACCCTAATTTTACATGGATGTCTCCCCTTTAGGGGACGTTTTTCCACTTAGAAGAAGTCGTTGATGTTGGAGAAGCATGGGTAGGCCTCCAAAGGCCACATTTCAATCATCTAGACAATATCGTCATGGTGAAGACCTTATTCTTCTCAAACCATCGATGTGTCAATGAGTGGCAACCCACCACCAAGCCCTAACCCCCCTAGGTGACATCATGCCTCTAGGAGTGACGTTTTGCCTCTCCTAGGAAAAATGTTTGGCATGTGGGGGCTAGGATATCTTGTCCAAGTCATCTTCAAGGCCTTCCAAGTTTGATATTTTCTCATCCGACATGCGGGCCCTTGGCATCCAACCTGTGGGCTTGTAGCCCCATGGAAGCCCAAGCTAGGCTTGTTCTCCCAAAACTGTCCACCAACTAGGTCCTGCAAAGAAAAATGAGCACGCCCTCCAAGGATATCAAGTCATAACATCATGATAAGTGAATCCAATCAATAAATGAGCCACCTAAGCATGTGCATCAAATATCACTGTATCAAACAATTAATTGCTCAAAGACACTATGCAATTTGTCAAGCTTGAATATGGGAGGTTTGACGAGGTTTCCTATTGGGTTGATCTTTCCCTAGGTCAACGAGAGTTTCCAAGAGATCCCTCTCTAAACCATGTAAAGTGGATGAAGTGGTTTGGGTCAAGACTCAATGGGCATAGGGCTCATGACATACAAGGGGTCGTAGTATCTCATTCATGGGTGCCTTTGTAGAGGGTGTGTGGTACCTTCATCTGCAATGCACTTTTTCCAAGCCCATTAATTGTCATTATTTTATTCTTTCATAATTTTAAGGAGAGGTTCAAGGTCAATTCCCTAGCATGGTGACCAGATGATGGCAATGTCACCCACAAACACCTAGTGGAAATGAGAAGGATGGCTCATGATGAGACCCCCTTTCTCCCAACCATGCAACTGAGAGCCATTACCCTAGTTTGGTGACCAAATGATGGCAATGTCATACCCCTAAATATTCATGGACGTGATTGGTAAGCTCGTGATGAGATCTCCTATCCTTCAACTAAACTTTTAAGCATTCTTTATTATATTGTGGGTCCCCTTTACTCAAAGATATGCGTTTCACTTTTCTAGGGTGATCCCTGGGCGAAGCATATGGAAGGTTCATACAAGGATTTTATCTTTTACCCAACATCAATCCCTCTTGGCCTTTATCCCCTTCTTCCCATAGAATGAGGGACAAACCCTTCTTGGGTCAATACACCCTAAAATCCCAAGAGATAAGGAAATGGAGGGGAATAATGATGAAAAGTGGTAAGTATGGTCGGGAACGGTACGATGGCTCTTTAAGGGAATTCCTAGTAGCAAACCCATCCCCAAGGAAGATCGCTTACTAGGAAACAATGTCAACCACCAAGGTGAAGCAGGGAAAAAGGCATAATGTGCAAGCATATATCATGAAATCTAGAGCAATCTAAGATACAACATACTCAACTGGCTTAAATATTGAAACGATGCTCACCATAACACTGATTTGTACCTCATGGAGCAAGGCCCACTGCCTTCTGGAAGCCAACTGACGTGGTGGATGCCATCTAGAAATCTGTGACCATTTGTGGTGGTGAGAGGGGTTTCCATCTGTGCAAAAGGATATTGTTGGTCATGTAGTCTCTCGACACTCCATATCTGCAACTTGAGGGCCTTGAGATATAATGTCCTTAGTTATCCACAAAATGGGGATAACATCTTGCTCGTACTTGGGGACATGTGCTCGTCATAGAGTGCAGGAGAACCACAACATCTCCTGGTAGACCTGTGCCTGCAAGGAAACATCAAACTGTCAAGTGCAGGATGGCCTACTCATCCTTGTTCTCACATGATCATATCAAAACCAATTAAACTAGAAAAAGAAAATTTTGACATTTTTTCAAAAATTTCTAAGCTAAGCATGAAATCAATATGCAAGTAGAGAAAAATGAAAATGAAATGCATCTAAACTAATATGAGCAATCAAGATGCAAATTCAAGCAATCAAAATGAATTACCTACTTACTTGGGGCCTTGGGGCCCTGAAGATCACGTGCTGGATGATGTCATATGAAGTCATACAACCAGTGCAACCATTTGATTATCTCATCAAAGTATCTCCCCCTATGTTTAATCATATAATACAATAAAGATAATTCAAGTACATAATAATCATGAGTATGAGCACACATATAATCGATCATGAAATAAAACTCACGAAGATGGGTGGAAGTGAGGAAATCCTAATGGAAAGAAAAACCATCAACCTGATCATCCAGCCTGAAAGTGTAGCCATAAGACTGATCAATCCATCTCTGAAAGGGGCTACTATATGTAGACGAAGGCTCATATTAATCTACGCATAAAGACTCATTGCTTGTCGAGGACTGAGAGGAAATGAAAGATTGAAAGAATACAGCATGGTCTCTTGGAGAAGAGGGTAAGAGGTAAGAAACAATTTCAGGTGTAGAAAAACACCACCTCTTCCCTGGAAATATTGATGAAAATATCCAAGACGAAAATACTTTCGTTTTGAAGGATGAATATCTGATTGCTCTGCGGTGGCCACGTCCTGGTAATCCTCAAAATCTGAGCACAATGGCTGAGGATCCTCATAAATCAAATATGCATCCTCAAAAGGGTATGTATTAAAGGATGAATGAAGATCATGATGCGACAAGTCATCCTCAAAAGGGCAAAAAAAATCTGTAACCATGTCATCACTAGGCTTCCAAACATTTGAATCATACATGCATGGAGGTCAGTCCTCTGAAGATGACATTTCAACCCCATGTGCCTGAGAGATACCCTCAATGTCATAAATGGGATCTCTATCAATAATGAAGCAACCCACATCTCATCTACATCTCCCAACTTGTATGAAATCATCAATGTCTTCGTCAACTATATTCGAGGGTTGTTCCACGAATTCATCTGCTTCATACGAGCTAATCACTTCCTCAAAAGACTGGATAACTTCATTTTCTTCAAAAGGGAAAGCAGATAGCAAAGTCTCGTTCAGTCCTTTTGCAAGAGAAACTTCAATGATATCCTTCTGGCATTTTTCTTCATTTCCATAGTCATGGAACAAGGCATCATCAAAATTTTCAAAAGGATTATAACTTATCATGTTCTCTTCTTGATGTGCAGGAGGAGCAAAGGTCTGGATGTCTTCATCAAATGGAAGAGCAGATACTTCATCTTCATCATCCCTCTCATCCGGATCTTCTTCATCGGGATCTTCTTCAAGCTTTTCTTCATCTATTGTCTCATCATCCATCGAAAAACCTTCTCGGCAAAGAGTATGTTTGATCTCTTGGAAAACATCTTGCAAACTTTGAGTAGATGGCCGATATTGCTTGATAAATTATTCAATGAGCTTTGTAGAAGAACGGATACCCTTTGATTCACATGAGTGTGCAAGCCAATCGCTTTGACTTGATTCTAGTGAAGACACGAAAATTTTCATCAGTACATCTTCATGTAGCACTTTTAAGCTCGAAGCATACTTCATATAATTCACAACATGGGTGACTGCTAGAGTTGGATCACCGTTGAACTTGGGGCAATTTTCCCTCCATTCCATCAAGCAATGGTTTGGATATCCAGGAATATCTTGAACATCAAAGGAGAGATAAACCTTATGGAATGCCCATGGTAAGTCCCGTGAGGCCATGGTTCCATTACTTAGGGTAATACCTCAATGGAGTCGTGAGATGAGCTCAAGTCTCACCGAAGGATGGAAAAGGATAAGGGAAAAGTGGGTTTTGGGAAGGTGGAGTCGCCAGATGAACTTCAAAATGATCTCATCAAGAAGGGTGGAAAGGGAACGTCCCTTGGGTGGAGTCGCCAGGCAAGCTAAGAGATAGAGGCTTTGGGAGGGAAGCTTGCCAAAGTGTCGTTAGGGCACGAAGAGGATTCAAAATCCTCCCCAACAACGACACCAAAATGTTATAGCACAAGTTGTAGGTTGTGAAAATCCCAACCCAACCACAAAAGCATGTGCTACAACTATGGGACACTACACCCAATGTCACCTCGATGTAGGTCCCGCACTTGGGGGCTGACTAAGGTCACTCCTGGGAGGCAATCTCAGAGACCCTAGGGGGAATTAGAAGGATGAAGGGAAGTGTAAGGAGAAGTCCCCCGGAAGGTCAAGTGATGGAAGAATAGACTGGTTGAAAATGGTAAGTGAAGAGAGGTAAATGGATACAGAGTAAAGAGATAGTATTGCCCCAAAGATGTAGTGCTTTGCTGGATGATTATACTTGCCCGAGACACAAGGGAAAACCACTTGTAAATCAATTTGTTAGAAGGATCACAAAGTTAAGCTTGTTTTCCCTATTATGCAGCAGTTATATCAACAACAAAAGATATCTAAATCAGCATATAAAAGCACTAGGTTAACTAACAATATCATCAATGAAATTAGCAATCAATTATGAACTAAGTATAGCACTTTGGGGATGAATAAAGAAAGCTATTATAAAGTAGATTTCTGCAGTAATATATCAGCCTTATGGCTGTAGCATTTAATGATTTACAACAACAAATTTAACCATTAACTAGTGCTCAAAAACAACCCAAAAGATGTGCCTAGTTTAGTGTGTTAGACTAGCAAAGTTAGGGGGGCAATCTATGGTTAGTTTAGGAGTTAGGAAGAAGTTATCAGCTAGGGTTATGCAGCCCTAACGGCCGTAGGTTAGTATTAGTAAGATCCAATAAAGTAGTAGGAGAATGGGGATGCCCTAAGGGAGGAAGAATCCCCAAGGCATCAAGATCACTATCCCAAAGAGACAATCTTAAAACTTGAAAATTTCACGTTTACCAAGGCAACAATTTATTTCTCCAATGAAATATGTAAATGACTAGTGCCTTTATTAATGAAGTCAAGCAAAGAAAGAGCTAGAGGTACTACCTCCTTGGGGGTGTAAACCCTCTTACTGCCCAAGGCAAGCATCTCTAGCTAGGGTTTGAGCTAAGAGGGTGTATGCCCTTATACTTCTCTTAGGAAACCCTTGTTAAACCAATAGCATGTAAGCATAAAATGGTGGAGACTATGGTGGGGTGTATGACCTTATACTTCCCACCATGATCTAGCAAAATAACCTTGAATTGAACAATAATGATAGCACAATGTAAAAAGCTTACCAATTCAAGGAAAAAACTAAGACAAACCACCATAAAAGCTAGAAAAAGCCTTCCAAGGCTAGCACATCACTTCCATCAACCAAATATCCAAGAATTAGCCATAAACAAAAGCACAAGAGACAAAACATTCCAAGTGTAGCGAAAATTTCAGTCCAAGAGCCTCTCACAAGAGGGAGATTTATGTCCAAATGAGATCTTATGATCTTTTATTTATACAAAATGTCACTAAGGTGACTTGTACACATATTAAGGGGTAAACCACAAGACTAGGGGTCAACAACCCTAATCTTGCCCCCTTTAACAAAGTAATATTAAACAATTCATTTAAAGTTTCACTTTTGCACAAATAAACCCTAATTTTACATGGATGTCTCCCCTTTAGGGGACATTTTTCCACTTAGAAGAAGTCGTTGGTGTTGGAGAAGCATGGGTAGGCCTCCAAATGCCACATGTCAAGCATATAGAAAATCTCCTCATAGTGAAGACCTTCTTCTCCTCAAAATGTCCATTTGTCAATGAGTGGCAGTCCACGGCCAAACGCTAACCCCCCTAGGTGATGTCATGCCTCTATGAGTGATGTTTTGCCTCTCCTAGGTAAAACGTTTGGCATGTGGGGGCTAGGCTATTTCGTCTAAGTCATCTTCAAGTCCTTCCAAGTTTGATCTTTCTCATTCAGCATGCGGGCCCTTGGCATCCAACCTGTGGGCTTGTAACCCCATGGAAGCCCAAGCCAGGCTTGTTCTCCCAAAATTGTCCATCAACTAGGTTGTGCAAAGAAAAATGAGCATGGCCTCCAAGGATATCAAGTCATAACATCATGGTAAGTGAATCCAATCAATAAATGAGCCACCTAAGCATGTGCATCAAAGATCACTATATCAAACAATTAATTGCTTAAAGACACTATGCGACTTGTCAAGATTGAATGTGGGTCGGTTGACGAGGTGTCCTATTGGGTTGATCTTGCCCTAGGTCAAGGAGAGTTTCCAAAAGATCCCTCTCTAAGCCATGTAAAGTGGATGAAGTGGTTGGGGTCAAGACTTAATGGGCACAAGGCTCATCATATACAAGGGGTCGTAGTATCTCATTCATGGGTGCCTTTGTAGAGGGTGTGTGGTACCTTCATCCGCAATGCACTTTTTCCAATCCCATTAATTTCCATTCTTTTATTCTTTCATAATTTTAAGGAGAGGTTGAAGGTCACTGGCCTGGCGTGGTGACCAGATGATGGCAATGTCACCCACAAACACCTAGTGGAAATGAGAAGGCTAGCTCGTGATGAGACCCCCTTTCTCCCAGCCATGCAACTGAGAGCCATTGTCCTGGTTTGGTGACCAAATGATGGCAATGTCATACCACTATATATTCATGGACGTGATAGGTTGGTTCGTGATGAGACCTCCTATCCTTCAACTAACCTTTTAAGCATTCTTTATTATATTGTGGGTCCCCTTTACTCAAAGATATGCGTTTCACTACTTTCTTGGGTGATCCCTGGGCGAAGCATCTAGAAGGTTCATACAAGGCTTTTATCTTTTACCCAACATCAATCCCTTTGGGCCTTTAGCCCCTTCTTCCCATAGAATGAGGGAGAACCCCTGCCTGGGTCAATACACCCTAAAATCCCAAGAGATAAGGAAATGGAGGGGAATAATGATGGAAAGTGGTAAGTATGGTTGGGAACGATATGATGGCTCTTTAAGGGAGTTCCTACTAGCAAACCCATCCCCAAGGAAGATCACTTACTAGAGCACAATGTCAATCACCAAGGTGAAGCAGGGCAAAAGGCATAATGTCCAAGCATATATCATGAAATCTAGAGCAATCTAAGATATGACATACTCAACTGGCTTAAATATTGAAATGATGCTCACCATAATACTGACTTGTACCTCATGGAGCAAGGCCCACTGCCTTCTGGAAGCCAGTTGATGTGTTGGATGCCATCTGAAAATATGTGACCATCTGTGGTGGTGAGAGGGGTTTACATCTGTGCAAAAGGGTACTGCTAGTCATGTAGTCTCTCGGCACTCCATATCTGCAACCTGAGGGCCTCGAGACATAATCTCCTTAGTTATCCACAAAATGGGGATAACAATATGTACTTTGAAAAATGTGGCACATCACCCAAATTATTGTTTTAGGGTTTTCATATTGTTGGTTCGTGGCATACAACCACATCTTTGTAAAATATGGTGAACATGTAGTGAATGCCTTCTCCTGGGGTAGGACTTAAAATTGGAATGAAAAGGCATGCAACACAATGTTTCCACGAATGCAGAGTGATTAATGAATTGACACAGTAGTGGTCATACTTCGTCTTAACTATTACCACCAGGATGCTCTTTGTCTTCTACAACTGGGTTTAACTGACAACCTCGACTCAAATGATGGGTGTCCTTGCCCATGTAGCCTACCATGGAGAAGGATATTGCTGCATCAAAGATGGACCCTGTCAAAAGGGATGAAATACCTCTCTTCAACAGATTATTTGAGGGTTTTCGAGTTCAACAAATCTTCAACGGGTTCTACAAATCAGTCCCAGCATTCAACTCAATTAGCCCTCAATTGCGAGAAATAAGAGGCCTACAGACAAAGTCGTGGGAGGTATGAAATTCGAAAAGCAACAATAATATGTTGTTGGGGAAGAGCGTAACCAAGTTTGACACTTTTGAGATACGATGCATGTGCACATCACATTCCTATAGTTAGATTAAGCATGAATTAAGCGCTAATTGTCTCTTTTTTAAAAACTTGCGCTTCTGATTCATTTTGTAAGGTTGAATTATAATATAATGTAAACTATTCATAGAATATTGCCCAGGTAAAAGTCAGTTGCATGAATTTAGACTTTAGACTTTCTAAATAAGGTGTCCTAGGCAACTTGATGCTGATGGAGATGACGAGTGGATCTCTTAACGGTCTGTTTCCGTCCTTATACACACTTGCAAAAGTGAGCAAATTCCATCTCACTTAGTGTGTCCTTGGAGGCACAATGCCTAGCTTCAAAGCCCACGCTGTCACTTTGGCTTGAACCTCTTCCATCTAAGCTTACTCCTAGGGAAGCCAAGGGGGGTAGACCCTAGTTACTAGATGTGATTTACGTGATGTTCTAGGAGTTGATTTTAATTGGTTAAAGGTTGGGGGAAGTCTAACCTATGATGCAAAGGCAGCAAATGCAAGATGCAATCTATGAGGATGAGAAGAAATCCTTTTCCTAGGGCAACTAAGACTAGTGCCTAAGATTGGGAAAAGGAATCAACTAATGTTTAAGAGAGTTTGATTACAATAAATATTACAAAAGATTACAAAAGTATATCCATTCTACAACAAAGTTAGATACAAATAAAACTTACAACCAATAATGAATGATAGATGTTACAACAATATTAAGTAAGAGATATACAACAAGATACAAGATTGCACAAGAATATTTAAGAACTACAAGATACAAAGATACAAAGAGACAAGTTAACCATGTGTTTTAATGTGCAGGAAATAAAGGATCTCAAAGCATGAATATCATCAACACATTAAAGCCAAGCATGCCCCAATAGCACTTACTCTATTGCACTTCTTTTCAATGGCAACATCAACACTCAAGACCCAACAAGATGATGCCTCCAAATGGGATGTGCTATCTCTTGAGGGATCACACCATGAAGAACAATTAACAAATAAAATGGAAAGCCTTAAAGAACAAGTGCTCCACAATACTTAAAGATGACACTTAGATGATTACTCCACAAAGAAAAAGAAATGTACTTGCATGTAAAATTTAAAAGAGGTGTGCTTGCAAGTATGTTCCAACAACCATAAGATGTACCAATGAAACCAAGGTGTTCAATTGCTTAGTGAGTTAAGAGTTACTTAAAGATTACTAAAGTTTGATTAACCCTAACTAAGTGTCAAACCAAAATCCTCCTCCCCCAATTACCAAATGGTTGTTGGATGCTCAAGAAGTGAGACAACGAGGCCTACCCTAGCTTCACAGGTCAACCCTAAAGATTCGAGTACTCCTGGAAAGGACGCCATGCGCCGTGAGACCATCCCTGGCCTAACACCTTTCGTTGCCTTCCTCAAACCCCGTTTTAGATGGCGAAGATGGTGGATTTAGGTGTCCTATTAAATCTATTAAATTGTTATACCTATGGACTAAGTATTTTAGTGTATTTAGGAGTGTTTTGGTGACTTTTAGTTGCCTTAAAATGATGAAATAGTGTCAAAACCGAAACTTATTCAGCCCCAAAAGATGTGTTATAGATCATGAGATTGAAGCATGTAAACACATATAAAACATGTAAAGGAAAGCTGAAATCAAAGAATTAGTCCATCATCATTCACTTAACCATAAACATTTGCAAGCTTGTATGGAAAGAATGCTATGAAAGGACAAGAACATCTTGCCAATAAAAGAGAAAAATACTTTAGACCATCATCACTTAGCCATGTGTGTTATTGCATTAAGAACTTGTACTAAGAAATGAAAGATATTTGCTGAAAAGAGATTGTGCCTCTACACCATGTACATGCCCCACATATACTTCAAGATTAAATGATGGCAAATGCCTTAAAAGACAAGTTGATTGCAAGTTAGAAAGATTACTTTTAAACCACCACTATTGCATTAAACCATGTGATATTGCATTAGAACATGTGCTATGAAACTTGAAGAAATTTAAAGCATGCAAATAAGATTATGCCTCAAGGGCTTAAGCTAAGATCTAGTATGTGTATGATATCTACCTCTAGAAAATTTTAACCACATAAGTATAAGCGAATCATCAACACATCACTTAATAGACTTAATAGGACACCTAAATCCACCATCTTCGCCATCTAAAACGGGGTTTGAGGAAGGCAACGGAAGGTGCTAGGCTGGGGAAAGTCTCACGGCGCACGACGTCCTTTCCGGGAGTACTCAGATCTTTAGGGTTGACCTGTGAAGCTAGGGCAGGCCTCGTTGCCTCACTTCTTGAGCATCCAACAACCATTTGGTAATTGGGGGAGGAGGATTTTGGTTTGACACTTAGTTAGGGGTAATCAAACTTTAATAATCTTTAAGTAACTCTTAACTCACTAAGCAATTGAACACCTTGGTTTCATTGGTACATCTTATGGTTGTTGGAACATACTTGCAAGCACACCTCTTTTAAATTTTACATGCAAGTACATTTCTTTTGCTTTGTGGAGTAATCATCTAAGTGTCATCTTTAAGTATTGTGGAGCACTTTTTCTTTAAGTCTTTCCATTATTTGTTAAGTGTTCTTCATGGTGTGATCCCTCAAGAGATAGCACATCCCATTTGGAGGCATCATCTTGTTGGGTCTTGAGTGTTGATGTTTCCATTGAAAAGTAGTCCAATAAAGTAAGTGCTATTGGGGCATGCTTGGTTTTAATGTGTTGATGATATTCATGCTTTGAGATCCTTTATTTCCTGCACATTAAAACACATGGTTAACTTGTCTCTTTGTCTCTTTGTATCTTGTAGTTCTTAAATATTCTTGTGCAATATTCTATCTTGTTGTATATCTCTTACTTAATATTGTTGTAACATCTATCATTCATTATTGGTTGTAAGTTTTATTTGTATCTAACTTTGTTGTGGAATGGCTATACTTTTGTAATCTTTATTGTAATCAAACTCCCTTAAACATTAGTTGACCCCTTTGCCCAATCTTAGGCACTAGTCTTAGTTGCCCTTGGAAAAGGCTTGCTTCTCATCCTCATAGATTGCATCTTGCATTTGTTTCCTTTGCATCATAGGTTAGACTTCCCCCAACCTTTAACCAATTATAATCAACTCCTATAACTTCACGTAAATCACTTCTAGTAACTAGGGTCTACCCCCCTTGGCTTCCCTAGGAGTAAGCCTAGATGGAAGAGGTTCAAGCCAAAGTGACAGCGTGGGCTTTGAAGCTAGGCATTGTGCCTCCAAGGACACACTAAGTGAGTTGGACTTTGCTCACGTTTGCAAGTGTGTATAAGGACGGAAACATATTTGGCCCCATTGCCGGGGATAAGTCATTTGTCCTTGGTCAAAACGATTTAACTTAATTTTTTAAGAACTAAACAATAAAAACTTTAGTCCCTAAAATTCTTTGAACTTGCATTGGTTGATTTTGTGTGGTTCCTTTTCAAGTGGTGACTCCATTGAAAAAATCTGTCAAGTATACTACTAGGAGCACTGCACAAGGAGTGATTTATTCTTTTCCTGAACTTGAAAAGGTTTATAAGAGAGACTAAATCGCCTTGCCCCTAGAAGGCTACTTGAAAGTCTTGGAGAAGAAGCACTCACTGATATCCAATACTTGTTCCAAACTAATAATCAACAAGCTGTTAATAATCCCACTAATACTCCTAACGTAACCATGAGTATCTTTTTGAGACCTTTGAACTTTGCAGCAATTCAAGGTGCTCCTCACACAGTTCCTGAAAAGGCCATAGACAAGCTACCTATCTTTGAGGGAAACAATGCTATAAGTGCCAAATCCCATATCCTGAACTTTCAGATGCATGTGAAGAGATATTGTAAAGGTCATGATGAAGAAGATGTTAAGATGACCCTTTTTGTGTATTCACTAGAAGAAGACGCAACAGAATGGTTTACAGATTTTGATCAAAACAAGTTTAGCACCCTTGATGAAATATTCGATGAATTTAGGAAGAGATGGGGTGATCAAAAGGAACACAGATTCCAGCTAGTTTCCCTTACTTCTAGTCATAAAAAGGAGAATGAGACTGTGGAAGAGTTTAATACTAAGTTTGATCACTTGGTGAAGAGTCTTCATTCTGACATAAAGCCTTCAAAAGCTGCCATCTTGATTTATTATATGGAAGCATTTGAAGGAGAGATGAGGTATGCCTTAAGGGATAAGGATCCTCAAGATCTAAAAACAACACAAGCTATGGCTACAAGAATTGATAAGAACATGCGAGATGCTAGGAAGTCTAACATTCCTGGTTTCACTAGAGGTTCTTCTTCCCAACTGTTTGATGAGAAGAAGAAAAATGTTGAAAATAAAAAATCCTCTAATGATGGCATGAAGGAACTCACTCAATTGATTAAACAAATGGAAATTAATAATGCCAATCAGATCAAACAAATGGAGGTTAATCAGGCTAATCAATTGAAGGAACATGAAAATCAAATGAATGCCATACAAAATAGGTTGATACCCATGGAAAGGGGTCAAGCTAGTAGGCCCCCACATAGGCCAAATGACAAATGGCCTAAGAGACCTCCTCCCTGTTGACCGCCTCTCCAACATAGGTGGTCAACTCCATGTGCCATGAAGAGATGCATCATCAGAGGCAATTTTTTCAAAGACTTTGGTTCTACAGGGCATGTTTGGCCCCAACACTTCTTTTTGTAATTGGAATTTCCGCACCCCTACGTGGGTTAATAATGTAATAGGTTTGCATGAGTCATGTCTAGGTCAGTTACCTTGGGATCGGTTCACTGGGAGAGTTCCTTTCATCGAGGGTTTTTTATCCTCAAGTTATCAATTGGGCTTTCAACCTTATTGATTTCCTTTGAGTTTTTCCCTCACACTTGCAATAATTCCTCCAAAGTGGTGAACGACGTTCTAGTAGGTTTATCTTTTGGTAACTATTATAGGGAATCATTGTAAATGACCATGCAAGACATCTTGAAAGTTTCGCGGAATTCTGTCGTTTTTTTTAATTAATTAATTTTTAATTAAATTTCCCTAAGTTTGGAGGTTTAATTATTTAATTCATTAATTATTTTTGAGCAATAATTGTAAAAACTAGGTCCTTGGACTTTTGATAGGGGTATTTGTGCTCAAAAGAAATGGAATAGCACCCCCACCATCCATGGACCAAGTTTCAGCTCAGTCGGACAACTTTAGCCATGGGTTTGTCCACCCGGAGTGTCAGTCAGTTTAAAACAACAATTTTAATTGCTAAAGTCCAAACATGGCAAAATTGTAAAATTGTAATAATGAGTTAGAAGGATGTAAAATGATGAAATAAGGTTAGAGAGAGACTCCCTAAGCATAACATAACCCTCCCAACCTTTTCCAACCTATTCTAACCCTTTACACCTTCTCCTC